>JANFOE010002922.1:0-20000 GCA_025667525.1 Glebionis coronaria
TCTAAACCATCTATTATTTTGATCAATGGCTACGAATGATGATGGCAACTTTGTAATTAAAATGAAAATAAAATATATTTAATTAAAAGAAAAAGGGTATTGTAGGAATTTCAAATAAACAAAAACTGGTGATCTAGATAATGGTGATGCAGTTACTCATATTTCACAACCACTTGCACACATCTCTCCTCCTTAATATCTGGCCCATAAATCTAAGTAACCAAGAATAGCCGCCGTCTTCTTTTGCGACCTTTTTTTCTTATTATTTTCCGATTGAAAATGAAGAACATCCGATCTCTTTTTCAAATTCCATTAAAAACCCATCAACCATACTTTGCGGGATCGGAGGATCTTAGGATGGACATATGACTTTCAACTTTTTGTTCATGTTTAATCACCAGAAAAGGTAACAACTTAAATTGATTATGATTTGATAATAATGATAATAGATCCGTTGATATCTGTGTTTAAAACAAAAAAGAATTTTTGCCAATCTTATTTGCACGTGAACCATCAAATTGGTGATAAATGTTTTACGTTAACTCATTAAATATTTGTTATGATCTTAGTTGATAGAAGATTGTGTTACGGTACCCATTGTCTCTCTTTTTTCTATTGCAATAAATGTCATCAGAATAGTTAGTTAATGAATTTGTATATCTCATTCCACATGTATCTAACAAGAGTAATATATTTTACCTATCAAAAAAACTAATATTATATTTAAATTAGGGTTTTTGCTAACAAACACCCATAGGGTGTTTTTTAAGTTTCCATAATTAAAAGTATTCCCAAATGTAAACTACTTATTTCTATAAATACATGATTATAACACATATAATTAAGGTAAGTAAATTTTAATATGGTATATATTAATTAGTAAGTATGGTAAACATGGTATATTTGAGATTATTAAATGTTAATTTTTTAAGTACTATTGCCGTGTTTAAGACTACGTGCAATTCATGATTGTGATGTTTTGACTCATTTTATACGTCCTTACTATTGTTGTTTTCTTAAATTTGTTTTGCATTGATATTTCGATCTTATTTAAATGGTCAGTAATTAATCTTGTTTCATATGCATCAAGATGAGATTAGGAACTCGTGATACCAAAGAATCTACATGCGTAGTACATAGGTGACAACAAAAATGTACATGTATAATGCACATGTGACCACGAACAAATGTGCATATGTGTTTTGTTAGTTGCTATGTTTAAATAATTACTTACTAATTGTATGTGGTTTATAGGTACGGATATGACGAGAGATACGAAGAATGCACATGTATTTTGTGCATACTATCTAGTGAAAAGATAGTTATGAAAGATCGAAAACATAGGTGCATGCAACAGATACAAGAGCACATAACATACAAAGAAATCCAAACTCACTGACGAAGAAAAATACATATGCATATATCAACACCGATTTTAGTCTTCTTGTAGGTTACTAGTAGATGTATGTACATTAATTATTGTTTACACTTAGAATTTTTTATTTAAATTGTATTGTATATCACATGACTTTTGATTTCATGTATAATGTCTTTCTTTTGAAATCTATATAGTACATGTCAAATATCTTTGTTTTCCATTCGGTATGTAAATATTTATGACCAAAATGCATTAGAAGTTTAAGCGTTGAACACTAAAAATATATGTAAAATTAAAAAATAGCACAGATGCACATGTTTGAAAAAAAATTACTTATATAAATTAATTCCTAAAATCTATGATATACAAAAACGTTTTTATGAAGAAAAAAAAATACACTTTATAATTTTACCACATTACCCTTTTGAATTAAATAAAAAAAATAAGTATCCAAAAAAAATCTGATTGGTTGATATTGGTTCTCGTAGTTCTGTACATTATTTTGGTTCTCAAAATAACCTCACCCTATGTATATATATATATATGTATATATATATATATATATATATATATATATATATATATATATATATATATATATATATATATATATATATATATATATATATATATATATATATATATATAGAGAGAGAGAGAGAGAGAGAGAGAGAGAGTAGCGATCCAGTAAGAAGAAAAATAAAAATAAGAAGAATAAGAAGAATTCTGTACCACACATTTTAAATAAGAGTGAGAAATTTAAGGGGAGATGCAGGAGTTTTTGTAGGTGCATCTGAAATGAGTGGTTGTGGTTTCTTCTCATCCTTCTCATTTTAGTTAATCTTCTTATTAGATCCTAACTCTATATATATATATATATATATATATATATATATATCTTTTACATTATATATAAGAGGAGGGATATGCCACATAAGCAACTTTTAATCCACGTCAGCATTATTCAGGCCGTAATCATGAATCGGGTGGTGTCCCTGTACCCGGCTTATAATCATATTCAACCGAGATCTTCCCCATCTTTTGTATTCGTTTTGTGAACCCCTAATCAGTAACCCCGAATCAATAAATCGATCACATCTTTTTAAACTAAGTAATCAATATAGCGATTCATCTGAATATAATCAATTGGCGGTTGATCGTATCTTTTCAAAACCCATCAACAAAAACCCCAAAAAGATCCCTGATGCCTCAAAATTATAATTGGAGGTATCTTTTATCAGTCATTCGATTTTTACGATCCATCAAGATCACAATATTACATGCTAAAATGAATCACAACTTCTGGCTTTTGTTAAATCTATCAGTTGTGTTTCAGGTGATTGAGTGCCAGAAGCAAGAACACACCTTTTGAATCCAACTAAATTAATAAACCAATGGTATTTCAGTTTTTATTTTATTTGGTGCACTTATCTCATAAACGAACGAATATTGTTATTTTGTTATATGCGTTGTCATACAAATATATCAATGTTTTGGTATATTAGACCTTAATACCAGCTAATGCATATCAATTTAGTGTATTTTCTTGGTTGTTTGGACAGGTGGTCTTTTGGCGACTCTAGAGTTGTATGATGTTTTCTAGGCTGAAGCTGGCATAACATAATTCTGGGATGTCAACGAGCAACCAGCAGTTCCAGTGTGCTTGTGTCAACTTCATTCGGCTGTAAGCATTCATCTATTACTCACATCACTTCACTTTGCATTTACTTTTATTTGTTGCCTATGTATTTTAATAATATGTTTCAACCTTACATTTATATATAGTGTAGCGTAAAAGGCCTGTTAAAGTATTCGCTTCTTAAGTACGCCACTATTATTCTTAGATATCATCACAAGGTTTGTAACAAAATATTTCTTATTCATATAGGACGAAATATTTGGGGTCCTGCATTCTTCTTTATATCTAAAAAGAGTTCCTGACATGTGTGTTGAAGACAGTACAAGGGAAAAAAATAAAGTCACAACAGATGGATCCAATGCCAAGTTTGGGTATGCAAATCAGTAAGTTAATAAAGTTGGCTGATATATGGCCAGACAGCGTAAATACAACGTGGGTTGAAAACCAAATTTAAATTGTCTTGCTTTTTTTTTGTTTATCACAGCACATTCAATGGTACTCATGCCCTTCACAATGACTGTTGTTCCAATGCCATAGGTGCTCTAAGCAATAGTATCTAAAACCTTAGATTCTTCGTCATTAAGTTCTACATGTGGTTGAAGTTCTCTCATTGTGGTTACTGACTTTGTGCCAAATTCGGTTAAAATATGTAGAAATAAAGTTTACTTTTTATATGGTAGAAGCACATGAACTTCACTTGACCCGTTCAAATGGATGCGTCAAAATGAGTGTCTTTAGCTATGTTGCGTTCCTATCATGAACCTATAATTCTCTAAGGCTTTGCATGATACATCGAACAGGATAAGAACTCATTGTGTTCCGGAAGTCAGGGACTCGGAAGGTGACTGTACAAAACACTAAAAGGTCACCAGATTTCACAATTATTATATATATTAAGGTTTATCATCGAGGCCTACTTTCTTATCATGTAGTCCGTATTTATTTTTTCTGTTCAATTTTGTGCTAGCTGAGATATTAACACCACTAGGATGAGCGCTAAATAGTTAACCAGACACTCAGTGACTGCGATGCGGGTATTTCTTTTGTTTTCTTTGGAACCGGAAATATCACTGTTTTATATTTTGTTGAATTTATACTTTATTGTTGAATCAATTTAGTGCTTTAGCATTCTATTTCTTTTGTTTTCTACTGTAAAGGAACACTCACTTTTTAATATATTCTTTAAACTTTACCATTGTTCATTCCTTTTTTAATTAGTACTGAGTTTTATTAAAAATATAACAAATGGAATGGAGTTGAGCCTGCAGCAACTTATAGGAATTTAGGATTGCCTTCGAATCCATATGCAGCTTTGGAGTGTGTATTTCCTGCGTGGGCAAGGACAGATGCTCTTGACACTTGTCAAGTTGTTAATTTATTAAAAAGCGCATTTGTAACTTCTTATCGGATATTGACAGATAACCATGTAACAGGTCTCTTCATTATTTGGATAATTTGTGAACTTATCACATTGATCAGTGTTATTTATTCACAGTGTTATTTATTCACGTTCCACAACTAAATATTATAAATACATAAATATCATTCCATAACTATGCATAACATATATGACCAAGCCAATGTATTTACTATGTTAAATTCTGGTTCCATAACTTCTACTTTGTTTAGTACTTATTTTTCCAGCAGCCACAATTATGCACTAAATAGGTTTGTATAAAAATTATTTAGAATTCTAATGAATAACTTCCACAGATTTTGTAGCGCATGATAAAAACAGGAGTGGCAATGGTTGTTGGCTTAGTTTTCGCATTTGATCATTAAAAGAATAAACTCCTCATTTTTCGGCATGCATGGAAGGTGAGTGAATGGTAAGTTTTTCAATATATATATCAGTCCATTCTGCATTCGGTTTTGAGCTATAGTGTAATAAGGCTGACGTAGTAAACCTTTTGTGTAGTATTTGTTGTATGCTGGCCCATTCTTCCCATTTCATAAATTACTCATGTATGTGTAATCTTTATGACATCATGTCTTTTAGTATTTTACTAAAAGAACACTTGATCAGAATATTTTCCTAAGTTGTATCAACCACGTGTATGTTTTTGTAGTATGGAAGGTGAAACAGGAATGGATATCTGATGCGGTGGTTTACTCTTAAATTTATGTTTCCAGTTAGGCATGGTTTTTAGTTCGACATAATTCCTCTTCATATTTTAGTATGGATAGGCTATTTTTTCATCTAAAATGGTTTTGTAACAGATGTTAATACATCTGTCAAAAGTGGTTTATGAAAATGTTTTATAAGTTCTTACGTGAGATTTTGACTGATTTTGAACTTAATTCAAGGAAAAAAGATCAACCATAGGCTAAACGGATAAATTACCAGTGTTGATGTTCATTTCTTGAGGTATCTGCTTAATTTATTAAACTTGACGTGTTGCCTATATATTGATTTCCCCACTCAAGCAGATGCCTTGAAGCTTGCAGACGATTGAAGAAACGGGATGTCATATTTTGAACTGATCGAATCAGTTTTTAGCGACAAAAGATCTTTAATGTATAAATATCTTAAAGTTGAGATGAGGATTGTATTTGTTGAGGGGTGCCTCTTTCTTGTGAGGAGGATACTATAAAGGGTCATCTAATATAATTTTGGACAATTGAGAAAGTTGAACTCGCAAGAAATATGCTTACTACTATAATAGGGATGATTTTGGTAAATAATGTATTTTTGTGATAGTCAGAGTTACCCACGTGTTTGGATTGTTGCGTGTTACCTACTTTTAGGGTTGTTTGGAACAGTGAGCTTGGAATCACCATTAGGTAGTTCTTATAAACCGAGCCAGAACATCTTTGTATGTTAACTGTATGAGTTTTAGTGGGTATTCTGGATAGGCCAACTCAGCGTTCAGAAAATTAAGAAAAAGATTAAGGTTGCTCAAAGTTAAGCTGTAAAAAGGATATTATTCAGGGGGTTGGGACCAGTGTGTCGATGAAGGAATACTTGGTGAAGACATTTTGGAATGAGGAGGAAGATAAGGCTATCGGACTAGAACCAGTATACAATATCTTTGTCACCACTCCGCTCACCAAGTATATTTATTTCATTTTTCTTTCCAACTTTGCATTCTAAATCCTCTTTAATTTTCTAACAATTGTGCTCTAACTATGTAACTTTATGACTGTTTAGGTAAAGCTTTTTTGAGAGATGGATAATCGAGATACTTCTTCATAAAACGCTCATCTTCTTTTTCATGTCGTCTTTTTGGTGTTCGTATTAACCTCCTAAATTAAAGGTCAGATTGTTTCTGAATGGTGTAATACCAAACACCCATTGAATGTCAAAGTGTCGCTTTTTGGGAGTATGTGTATGGTCATATATGGTGGGACATCCGTCACGTCTTCGGTAGCTTATAGGCTGAAAAATTTAACAATTTTGAATGAGGACATACAATTGAACACGAAGAGGTAACTTTCAAATTCCATTATGTCATTTAATTTTTAGAAAATAATTGTTACTATGGTTACTGATTGTAGGTTACAAGATACTGTGTGTCAAGGAGCAAAGGAGAGACCCCCAATGGTAAGTCCATCACTCTCGAGGTCGATAGCACAGTCAGAGAGACTTAAGTCAAACTTGAAACATTATTTTTGTGTTCAATTGTATATATTATTTTCTGTGCAAACTTAAAGCATTCAGAGAGACTCAAGTCAAGTGTTATGGTAGTTGCACCGTCTAAAGAACTATTTAACGCCATGCTGAGCAAAGTGATCACATTTAAGTATTTAACTACTATTATACTCGAGGTATATTGCTCCTGTAGTCTATCACATCTTATTTTTCATATCTAAAATGTATGAGTATTAAATATATACAGAACCTTATAATTAGCTAAAGTTTGTACAGCATAAGATACGTAATTCGGTCAATCTTTTCTTATAATTGATCAGGGATGTCTGATAGCCTATGATGCTGGATTTCTGAGCTGAGTGCCTGTGTTTTTCACCCGAATATATCTCCTGATGATATGAATTCTAGACCAGTTGCAGACATGGAGATGCTTTCAACTCTGTATAATGCAACCTGAATATAGCAACCTGAAGATATGACTTGGAACGATTTTGGGTTAGATGAAAAAACTTTTACCTACATTTTGTTTTATATAAGCTTCTAAAAAAGATCATTCCATGCCTTTCATATGCATAGACGGTCTCATTTGTTCTATTACCCAAACAAATATATTTTTTTGGTCTATTTGATCATCTATTTTAAAGAATTTAGTCTGTAATATATACATTATTAACAAATTCATTGTTCTTAGTGTTAGACAACCAAATTTCCCTTACATTCACATGGCTCATACTTATTTTTGAGGTCAAAATAGCCCCTCTTATGAAAAAGTTTGACCCATTTACTACAGTGATAATATAGAAAACTGAGAACATCAGTTGGTCGGAAATACGCTTATATCAGTTTGGTATAATGATTGAAGTTGTATCGTTTTACAGCTACAATCGGAATGGCGAACCTTGATTTTGTAATACAAAATAGGTCTCAGGAGATGGAATTACCTTGAAGGGATAACCTACGTACACAGCCTCGGCCTCAAGGTATGTTAGGTGACTAATTCTTTCACCGTATATCATAAATGATTTACTCAATGATGAGTAGGCGATGCCAATTCGTCAACGATTGGCCCCTGTTTCCACAATAAACTGTGTCATCGTAGTCATCAGTACACTTCGGATATTAGTGGTTCACTTGACCAGAGTCCTTCAATGAGCTCATGTAGGTTTGACCGAACTCTAAGTTACCATGAAGAGTCCTAACACAGTTATAGTGGCGAGTTTGGCTTTTCACTAGGAATATTGGCCCCACTCAACCAAATTAACAGTAGAATTATGTGAATGGATGGATGGAATGGGGAAAAACCAATGGCCGATTGGTAGGTTGGCTCTTTTGATTGACTTGATAACATACAAGTGAAAGACCCTTCTGATCTGGCGCCGGTGAAAGATTTGGTTAGTGTTAACTTTTCTGTTGTCTTTTGAGGCTTCGTTTGCATCCTTTTTCTGGTAGTATCATTACTTGTGCTCATCCATTAACATTCTATATTCTGTTTTGCCTTTTATGGTGATGTTCTTACTATTTCTGTTATGATTGCCCTATACAGAGCACAGGCGTGATACAGCTAGAGCAGAAAACCCACTTACACTTTCTTTTGGGAGTTAATCAGAATGCAACGAGACGGAACGAGGAATTACAATCTTGTAGAGAATTTCCTCATGCAAGCCATCAAGAAAGGTGGAAACCATTACTTCAACTACATCATCTGGTGATAACTTGTCACTGATGGCATATAGATGGTCAGTTTGTTGTCTTTGTCTAAGCACATTTTTATTTATTTTGGTAGACTTCGTCTTATATTATAAATATTGGATTGAGAACAATTAAAGGTCTTTTAATTTCACCATCCTGCATTTCTTGGTTTAAGTTATGACTGGAACTACATTTGTTTATTAGTATTACTATTATATATCACTACCAGTTCAGTACTATTATTGACAAGCTTATTAAATTGGACGCAGTTAGATTATTGGCATTATTAGCATTTTAAGTTTAGTAGTACTATTCACCATATACCAAGTTGATTGACAAGTTTCAGTCTATTATTTATTTATAACCACAAAATTCAGATGTTAGTCCCACTAAAAAAGTTGAGCTCTTAAAGGAGGCGATCAACTCAGATGGTATTAAGAAGGATCACGCGGTAAAAAAGTCAACAAAATAGATCTGTAAAACCCAGAGTCAATGGGACTATTTCCGCAAGCAATTTTGGAAAGTAACCAAACCCATGGGGGAAAGAACTTGTGCTTTTTAGGATAGGGACTATGCCAAAAGCTGCGGTTGATCTTACATAAGGGAATAATAATCCTTCTGAACTAATTGCAAACTTTGATAAAAAGGGACTCGGCCTAAGAGACATGGATACTTGAAGGGCCTATCGGTAATTGGTAGAAGAAGCATTCGAGATCGTAGTCCATATGCTGGAGGCCATAGAAGGTCATTAGATTTTAGAGAGGAAAGAGGATATGTGACAATATAACATTTTCAGGTAGTAAAATAATTTCTCGTATAATATTTTGAAACTTTTTTTGTGTTGGTTGACGAACTCACAATTTACGGATTTAAATTTGGGCTTACGTGCATAATTTGGCGTCTTTTACGACTAAACCGGAAACCTTAGGATTTCGTATTTACGTTTTTGAACTCTGTTTTTGATGAGACAATTTTTATTGGATTCGTTTTGTGACAGTGTTTCATAATTTATAAAAACGTTTTTCGTAAAACGACCCGAGGGCACGCAAATCGAGAAAACTAGAATCGAGAAATACCCGTAAACTAGTGAGATGGGACAAAACACTTTGTCCCACCCCACTAGCTTATATGGGACGGCTAACTTGACACCACAACACATAGGTGGCATCAAGTTTAGCTAACTTACACCAAGTGTAAGCTAGCTTACACTTTAAGCTTAACCTTTACCACCTAACACAACAAAACAAGCAACTTGTTTTAATTTCCCTCATTTCTTACATGCAATCCACTCCAAAAACTCTCTCAACTCTCTCCCTTTGCCGTCCCAAATAAGCCAACAAACACCCTCTTTGATCTATTCTAGCCATAAACCACATGTTTACTAGTTCTATTAAGGTGTTCTCTTGAAGCCTTGATCATTTGGTGGCCATATTAACAACTTTGGAGGTGATTTGCTTGTGTCCTAGGGCTGATTTTCCAACCTATGTTCTTGATATTTGGTGGTCTTGTAGATACTTGTTGTGTTCATCAAGTTCTTGTCTTCCTAAAACAAGAAATCCACTTGGATTGGTAAAGAAGATCATCCTCTCTATTTTTCTCTTGTTATTTTGTAAAGAACAAATGTATTTTCTTTCATTTTGTATATGTATATGATGTATATATGATGATAAAAATGTTGTGTGGGGATCAAGTGTTGATAAATATGCTTAAAAATGATGATAACTATAAGAAATGAAGCTAAAATCTTGACTATTTAGTTGGCTGTATAAAAACAGTAGATAACTAAAGGATGAACTGATAAAATTGAATGGTTTGATCCATTTACAGTAAGTAGATGATGTTATACACATGTGAGAGTTGGCCATGCAATGGAATCAAAATAATGAGTGAGATATGATCAAAACAAGTTAGGTGGTGTAATCTGAATAAGCAGTTTTGTAGGGACTGTTAAGGCAACTTAAACTCAAAATGGGCAGTAGCTATAACTAAGTTATATGTAGCACATATTATGAAGAACATGTCATCCAAAAATGAGCTTCTACGTCATTATAGAACTCTAGATATGTTAAAAATGATGAACATGAAGTTAAAAATCAGATTTTGGAAATAATGTTTATTATTATTATATAAGCACTCACATTATAATGTATAAAATGTAAAAATATAAACCCACTAACTTATAAAACTTATTTATATAAGTGTATAAAAGGTTAATTAAATGGGTAAATTATATAAATGGTGGTAAAATAATATTTATAAGTAATAAAAACTATAAACTTGATTTTTACGACTTTTTCGGCTATCGCCGTAAAATTAACGTTTTTCGCCAAATAAAACTTAGACGACCAAACCCGTCTAATGTAAAGTTTATAAAAGTCATATACTGATGTATAGATAACTAAGACAAGTAAAAACCGATAAAACCCGAACTATAAGAATTACGGACATTTACGAGCTAACTAAACATATTGGACTAATAATTGGACTTAATAAGATGAAAACTTGTAAAAAGAACTTATTGGGCTTAACCCATTTGGGCCCAACATAAAAAGTATATATACCGATAATATAAGTATAAAATGGATAAAAACAAGTTAAAGAACTTATAAAAGACTTAATAGACTTAAAATAGGTAAAATCGGTAAAACTAGTGAACTAGTAAGACGTTACCAAGACGTAAACACTAAAATGAGTAAACAAGGATGTATAAACCCACTTGATCATCATCATATGTACAAAATCATCATATGTATATTGTTATTTTGATAAAATTCATTGGACCGAGTCTAAGACCGATTATTATTTATATAGGTTTCCGTGACCGAAGCACGCCCGTAGCCGATAATCCGGCTTTCATTAACAACGTGAGTTCATAGCCTCGCACTCTTTTAAATGTTTTATAAAATGATTTGTAAACCCGCGAGGGAGATAACATGCTAGATTTTTATAAAAATAGAACACAAGTAGTCCCGATTGTATGCTAAATGATATGGACCCGAATGATGCTATGACCCTATATTCGAGACTAAAAGGATTATTAGTAGTTAGGTTATGTCACTTAAAGTCCCATTAGCATGAATTGTGAACTACCGGGATTTGGTAGACGCTTATGCATTTGATAGTACTATTTGGGGACGATCACCCCAGTTCGCGCCTTGACGGTTGATCCCCGTCGTACCACATTGATTGGTAAGCGAATTTATGTATGAGAAGATTCCATAGCGTGATTTTTGTGACGACACGCTAACTTAGATGGGCAAATTGTTTGTCGGGTTCGCGGCCCGCTGTTTTCATATTAAGGTAACAATGTCATGCGGCTAATAATAATCCTACAATATAAAACATAAATACAAAACGATAACGACGCTATTACGATGAATATATTACCTATCATGGTAATATAGAGACTACGGTCTCATGGACGGTTTCAGATGTATGCTTGATTTATATATTGCCTGACTAGCAATATGTGGACTTACTTCCGATATTATACTTGTGTTCTGATTTTAAATAAATGTAAATGATTGTTTTATATAACGGTTTTCATTAAACTCTATGAATTCACTCGGCATTCGCTGATATGATTTTTGCATGTTTTTATCTCAGGTGCTTGAAGGTAATCCGGATGGAGATCGACTCTGATGGCCCACACTTAATATTAAAAATGTTCATTCGATCTGTGTTTTGTAAACTTAATGACCTGTATAATTTGGGACCTGTTGTACGCTTTTGAAACTTTTTATCGAATGAATGTTTGTTAAACCTTGTACAACCATTTTTATGTGTTGTCTATGATTGGAGTTATTGTGCTATCCCGTAACACTCTGAAAGACCCTTCCGCTGTACCGATACGAAAAATGAGAGTGTTACAGTTTGGTATCAAAGCTCTCGTTGTAGAGAACAAAAGATTTTAAAAACCAAGGTTTTGAACAAAACTTTTCAAAATCTTTTGACAATGAACATTTGAAAAAATATTTGAAAAATCTTTTGACTATAACGGTGCCAGAGATCTCCGACGTTACCAACAAGCCCTATTGAGAAGATATATATATTTTAATATATATAATTTAATTTATATATATGTATATATCGTGATTTCATTATGTAATTGTTTAACTAGTATGTTATCCTAATACGAGATAAATATATAAATGCAGATTGTCATGGCTGACCCTAATATTCCTGTAGAAAACCATGTTATTCCCGAACCTAATATAGAAGATGATCCTTATTTAGACTTAGTAGATTATGATATTGATGATGAGGAGGAACCATTTGAGGATCCCGAGCCCGAGTTAGGACTAGGAGATCAGATTGCCCCTCAGGTTGACTTAGTAGAGAATGAGATTGAGAATGTGGATATTGAGAATGTGGATATTGAGAATGTCGATATTGAGAACGATGATGAGATTGGGTTAGATAATTTAGATGACGAGATTGACGACGAGGATGTCGAGGAGGATGTAGGTATAGATGTTGAGGTTGATGACGATGAGAAGTTGAGCTTATTTATCCGTATGATGTTCCAGAGGGCGAGCCTTTGCCCCCACCAGTTGATTTGTATGATTCTGAGGATGAGTTACCTAGGGATGAAATGTCTGAATCGTCTGAATCTGATTCTGAATCAGAGGAGGATGAGGATGACGATGCACCTGACGGTACTGATGGTATTGCTACTCGTAGACGTGAGATAGGAGAGTCGTCTAGTACTCGAGAGGCTACTCATATTGATGGTCTTGCACCATGGGCCTTGAGACGTGATCTAGATGCTTCCCGTGTTAAGAGTTGTATGACAGATGTTGGATTAGGTGTTGTTCAGACTCATGTTTCTTATTTGGAGTCGAAGGCTAAGGTTGGCGAGAAAGAGCGAGAATTGCTTAGTTTGGATTTGAGTGATGTAGAATGTGGTTTGAATGAGGCTTTTAGGAGATTATCGGTGTTGGAAAGTCGTGAGTTTGCTGAGATGAAGAAAAAGGTGAATACTATGGAGATTCAGTTGAGTGTAGCTCGTGCGATGCGTGAGAAAGCCGAAAAGGAGCTGAATATATCTGTGGGTTGGAACAGTAGATTTTATGCTGACATGGTTGAAAGAGGAGTAATCCGTAAGCGCCCAGCTGAAGATGTGTCTTGTGATCGTCTGACGAAGATCCAGAAGACGATGGATGATGGACCATCTGGCGGTTCTCAGTAGACCAGTCTGTGTTTAGTAGTGACCTTTATATCTTTTGTGTTTGTACCTTTGACTGAACCGACTTGTTAGTAATAGACTTGGCACGAATTTTGAGTGTATATAGTGTTAGAACTTTGATATGGGATGTATTAAGACAATACTTTTGTTTTAGATCGAATGAAATATGCATCTTGTCTTGAATTCCATATTGTGCCTTATTTGTATCTTGATTATGAATTCAGTCCATATTATATGAATCCTTTGTTGGATGAATGCTTAATACTTTGAAATTATGGAATTATAGAACTATGCCGCCCAAGAAGGCTGTGACTGAGGATGATGTACGTAGGATTATTACGGAGCAAGTTACCGCATCTATGACTGAATTTATGGCAAATGCTAGAAATGAAGCTGGCGGTAGTGGAGCTGGCGGTAGTGGAGCTGGCGGTAGTGGAGCTGGCGGTAGTGGAGCTGGCGGTAGTGGAGCTGGCGGTAGTGGAATTGGCGGTACTAATGTGAATGTGAATGCTAATAATGTGAATGCTAATGCTGGAGGAAATGTAGGAGGACTTGGAACGAATGCACCTGAAGTTGGTGGCTGTACTTATGTGACGTTCATGAAGTGTGAACCTCTACCTTTTAATGGAACTGAAGGTGCTGTAGGACTAAGCCAGTGGATTGAGAAGATTGAATCGGTGTTTAGGATTAGTAAGTGTAAGGAGGAAGATAAGGTGACTTTTGCTATGGCTACTCTTAAAGGTCGTGCGTTGACTTGGTGGAACGGGAGAATTGCTTTCATGGGTCTTGATGCTGCTAATGCTACTCCTTGGGCTGAAATTAAGAAGTGGATGACTTTGGAGTTTTGTCCTTGTAGTGTGATCATTAGGTTAGAACAGGAGTTGATTCATCTGAGAATGAAAGGTGTGGACATTGATAGTTACACGAATCGATTCTATGAGTTGGCCTTGCTATGTCCTCGATTGGTTGAACCCGAAGAGATCCGAATCGAGCAATATGTGAAAGGGTTGACCAGGAATATTCGGGGGGACGTAACATCATCGAAACCACTGACCATTGATGATGCTTTTCGAATGGCTTACCAACTCATTGGACAGATAATTCAGGATAAGGAAGATGAAGCCCGTGTTGGTGAGAAAAGAAAGGGAGACGGTGAGCGTGTAGATAGAGGTGATAATAGGAAGAATTTCAATCGCCGTCAGAACAAGAGAAAGGGGAATGCAAATGCTCTTACCAACAATGCACCGCGCAACGATGATAGATGTCCTAAGTGTGGCAACAAGAGGCATGCTGGCGACTGCTGGAAGTGCCGAAATTGCGGAAAGCTTGGACACAAGGTTGAAAGGTGTAAGAAGGGAACCATTTGCTTCAACTGTAATGAGGAAGGTCATAGGAAATCGGAATGCCCCAAGTTGAAAGCGATTGTACCTGGAAGAAACCCCCAGGGTGGTATCTACCAACTTGGAACCATTGAGGTGAAGAAAGAGGATCCGAATGTCGTTACCGGTACGTGTTTACTCAACAATCATTATGATGTTGCTTTATTTGATTCGGGTGCCGATAGGAGCTTTGTATCCACTAAATTTAGTGCCCTTATTGATATTGAACCTGTTGAGATAAGTACCAGTTACGAGGTGGAATTGGCTAATGGTAAATTAGTGAAAACTAATAAGCTATTAGAAGGATGCTCTCTAAATCTCTTAAACCATTCCTTTCCGATTGATTTGATGTTGGGGAATTAGGTAGTTTTGATATCATTATTGGTATGGATTGGTTGTCGTTGAATAATGCTACTATTTTATGTGGAGAGAAGAAAGTTAAGATTCCTCTTAGGAATAGGACGTTAGTGATTGATGGTAGTCGAGGTGAATCCCGTTTGAAAATCGTTTCATGTATTAAAGTCCAAAAGTACATCAGGAACGGTTGTGAGTTATTCTTAGCTCAAGTGACCGGGAATGAGTCTAGGGAGAAACGATTGGAAGATGTACCTATTATTTGTGAATTTCCTGAGGTATTTCCTAAAGATTTACCCGGACTTCCACCGATAAGGCAAGTAGAGTTTCGAATCGATTTAATTCCTGGTGCTGCACCGGTGGCACGTGCGCCTTACCGATTAGCCCCTTCTGAATTAAAGGAGTTATCTGAGCAACTTAAGGAGTTGTCTGATAAAGGTTTTATTCGACCGAGCTCGTCGCCTTGGGGAACTCCAGTCTTGTTCGTTAAGAAGAAGGATGGATCTTTTCGTATGTGCATTGATTATAGGGAACTGAATAAGTTGACAATTAAGAATCGATATCCTTTACCTAGGATTGATGATTTGTTTGATCAACTGCAAGGATCTAGTGTGTATTCTAAGATAGATTTTCGGTCAGGATATCACCAACTTTGTGTCCGTGAAGAAGATATTCCTATAACTGCATTTAGAACTCGTTATGGACACTATGAATTTCAAGTAATGCCATTTGGGTTAACTAACGCACCTGCGGTTTTCATGGATTTAATGAATCCAGTGTGCAAGACCTACTTGGATAAATTTGTGATTGTGTTTATTGACGATATTCTAATCTATTCTAAGAATGAAGATGAGCATAGAGAACATTTGAGGATTGTTTTGAATTTGTTGAAGGATGAAAGGTTGTATGCTAAGTTTTCGAAGTGTGATTTCTGGTTAGATTATGTGCAATTTCTTGGTCATGTGATTAACAGAGATGGAATTCATGTTGATCCTGCAAAGGTTGAAGCTATTAAGAATTGGTCTGCACCGACAACGCCAACGGAAGTGCGACAGTTCTTAGGATTGGCTGGCTATTATAGGTGATCCATTAAAGAATATTCTTTGATAGCTAAACCCTTGACTAAGCTTACTCAGAAGAATAAACCTTTCGTTTGGGGAAGTGATGAAGATGGAGCATTTCAGACATTGAAGCAAAAATTATGTAGTGCGCCAATCTTGTCATTACCCTACGGGAGTGAAGATTTTGTAGTGTATTGTGATGCATCTCTTAGAGGTTATGGAGCTATTTTGATGTAGAGAGAGAAAGTGATAGCTTATGCTTCTAGGCAATTAAGGAAGAATGAGGAGAATTATACTACTCATGATCTTGAGTTAGGAGCTGTAGTCTTTGCTCTTAGGTTGTGGAGACATTATCTGTATGGCACCAAGTGTACGGTATTCACCGATCACAAAAGCCTACAGTATATTCTCGACCAGAAGGAATTGAACATGAGGCAACGAAGATGGATAGAGTTGTTAAGTGACTATGATTGTGATATAAAATATCACCCAGGAAAAGCCAATGTTGTTGCTGATGCGTTGAGTAGGAAAGATAGAGAGCCTATCAGGGTGCGTTCTCTAGTCTTGACCGTGCACAATAATTTGCCTGAGCAAATTAGAAATGCGCAAATAAAAGCTTGTAAGAAGGAGAATTTTGTTAATGAAGGGTTCCGAGGAGAAGGAGATCCTTTAGAGGTTAGAGCTGATGGAGTGAAATGCTTAAGAGGTCGTATGTGGATACCTAAGTTTGGAGGCTTAAGATATTTGATTATGTTAGAATCCCATAAATCTAAGTATTCCATTCATCCGGGATCTGATAAGATGTACCATGATTTGAAGAAGTTGTACTGGTGGCCGAATATGAAAGCTGACATAGCTATGTATGTTCTTCAATGCTTGACTTGTGCTAGAGTCAAAGCTGAACATCAAAAGCCATCAGGACTACTTCAACAACCAAAGATTCCTGAATGGAAGTGGGAGCGAATTACAATGGACTTTATCACCAAGCTTCCTAGAACATCATCTGGAAACAATTCGATTTGGGTTATTGTCGATAGACTGACCAAATCAGCACACTTCATTCCGGTTAAGGAGCAGTTCTCACTGGAGAAGCTGACTCGAATATACCTCGATAATGTTGTATGCAAGCATGGAGTGCCTGTATCGATCATTTCAGATCGAGATCCTAGATTCGCATCGAATTTTTGGAAATCTCTCCAAAGATCTTTGGGAACGAATCTCGACATGAGCACTGCTTATCACCCCCAGACTGATGGGCAGAGTGAAAGGACGATACAAACACTGGAAGATATGTTGAGAGCTTGTGTGTTAGACTTTGGTAAGAATTGGGATAAACATTTGTCGTTAGCAGAGTTTTCGTATAACAATAGTTACCATTCTAGTATTAAGGTTGCACCGTTTGAAGCTTTGTATGGTAGGAAGTGTAGATCTCCTGTATGTTGGAGTGAAGTTGGGGATACCAGCTCACGGGACCGGAATTGATCCGGGAGACTACGGAGATGATAGTTCAGATTAAGAAGAGGTTGTTGACTGCCCGTAGTAGACAGAAAAGTTACGCGGATGTGCGGCGGAAGCCAATGGAGTTTGAAGTGGGTGACCGAGTAATGTTGAAAGTATCGCCATGGAAAGGCGTTATCAGATTTGGAAAGCGAGGAAAATTGAATCCCCGTTATATTGGACCCTTTAAGATTTTATCTAGAGTAGGTCCGGTGGCTTACAAACTAGAGTTACCCCCAGAACTTCATGGTGTTCACTACACATTCCATGTATCTAATCTGAAGAAATGTCTAGCAGTGAGTGATGAGAAAATTCCGTTAGGTAAGGTTCGAATAGATGGGAAGTTGCATTTTATCGAAGAGCCCGTAGAAGTTATGGACCGTGAGGTAAAGCAACTGAAACAAAGTCGGATACCTATTGTCAAGATCCGATGGAATTCAAAGCATGGACCGGAGTATACTTGGGAACGAGAGGATGAAATGTGGAAGAAATATCCGCACCTCTTCGATTTCAATAAGAAACGGACATCCAAATGAAATGGATCACGAGGACGTTGATCCCTTTTAGGAGGAAAAGCTGTGACAATCTAACATTTTCAGGTAGTAAAATAATTTCTCGTATAATATTTTGAAACTTATTTTTGTGTTGGTTGACGAACTCACAATTTACGGATTTAAATTTGGGCTTACGTGCATAATTTGGCGTCTTTTACGACTAAACCGGAAACCTTAGGATTTCGTATTTACGTTTTTGAACTCCGTTTTTTATGAGACAATTTTTATTGGATTCGTTTTGTGACGGTGTTTCATAATTTATAAAAACGTTTTTCGTAAAACGACCCGAGGGCACGCAAATCGAGAAAACTAGAATCGAGAAATACCCGTAAACTAGTGAGATGGGACAAAACACTCTGTCCCACCCCACTAGCTTATATGGGACGGTTAACTTGACACCACAACACATAGGTGGCATCAAGTTTAGCTAACTTACACCAAGTGTAAGCTAGCTTACACTTTAAGCTTAACCTTTACCACCTAACACAACAAAACAAGCAACTTGTTTTCATTTCCCTCATTTCTTAAATGCAATCCACTCCAAAAACTCTCTCAACTCTCTCCCTTTGCCGTCCCAAATAAGCCAACAAACACCCTCTTTGATCTTTTCTAGCCATAAACCACATGTTTACTAGTTCTATTAAGGTGTTCTCTTGAAGCCTTGATCATTTGGTGGCCATATTAACAACTTTGGAGGTAATTTGCTTGTGTCCTAGGGCTGATTTTCCAACCTATGTTCTTGATATTTGGTGGTCTTGGAGATACTTGTTGTGTTCATCAAGTTCTTGTCTTCCTAAAACAAGAAATCCACTTGGATTGGTAAAGAAGATCATCCTCTCCATTTTCTCTTGTTATTTTGTAAAGAACAAATGTATTTTCTTTCATTTTGTATATGTATATGATGAATATATGATGATAAAAATGTTTTGTGGGGATCAAGTGTTGATAAATATGCTTAAAAATGATGATAACTATAAGAAATGAAGCTAAAATCTTGACTATTTAGTTAGCTGTATAAAAACAGTAGATAACTAAACGATAAACTGATAAAATTGCATGGTTTGATCCATTTACAGTAATTAGATGATGTTATACACATGTGAGAGTTGGCCATGCAATGGAATCAAAATAATGAGTGAGATATGATCAAAACAAGTTAGGTGGTGTAATCTGAATAAGCAGTTTTGTAGGGACTGTTAAGGCAACTTAAACTCAAAATGGGCAGTAGCTATAACTAAGTTATATGTAGCACATATTATGAAGAACATGTCATCCAAAAATGAGCTTCTAAGTCATTATAGAACTCTAGATATGTTAAAAATGGTGAACATGAAGTTAAAAATCAGATTTTGGAAATAATGTTTATTATTATTATATAAGCACTCACATTATAATGTATAAAATGTAAAAATATAAACCCACTAACTTATAAAACTTATTTATATAAATGTATAAAAGGTTAATTAAATGGGTAAATTATATAAATGGTGGTAAAATAATATTTATAAGTAATAAAAACTATAAACTTGATTTTTACGACTTTTTCGGCTATAGCCGTAAAATTAACGTTTTTCGCCAAATAAAACTTAGACGACCAAACCCGTCTAATGTAAAGTTTATAAAAGTCATATACTGATGTATAGATAACTAAGACAAGTAAAAACCGATA
>JANFOE010002923.1:0-52272 GCA_025667525.1 Glebionis coronaria
AGTTCAGTTCTCATCCAAAGGACTTGAGCATAACACGCGGATAGAGCCACATATTCTGCTTCAGCTGATGAGAGCGAAGTGCAATCCTGCTTCTTTGACGACCAACTCATAATCTTGTCTTCCCCTAGAAATTGTACGCTACCAGAAGTGCTTTTTCGACTATCAAGACAACCTGCGTGATCAGAATCTGAAAAAGCTGTTAGATGAAAACCGGTTCCCTTCGGATACCAGAGTCCCATGTGAATGGTATTCTTAAGGTACCGAAAGATCCGTTTAACCTCTTTGAGGTGCTTTTGAGTAGGTCTGGCTTGATATCGTCCACAATAGCATGTGGCATGATGAATATCAGACATTATGGCTGTAAGGTACATAAGTGACCCGATCATACTGCGATATCGCGTTTGATCTACAAGATATGAGTACAAGTCAGCGTCTAGGGATATGGTCGACAATGGTGTACCAACGCGAGCACATAAGGTCATACCATGCTTTTTAAGTATCTCTTGAGCATACTTAGCTTGGTTTATGAAGATACCACGTGGGGATTGATGAATCTGGAGGCCTAAAAAGAGTTTTAGCTCCCCCATCATTGACATTTCAAATCTGTTGTGCATTAATTTTTCAAAACGTTTTGAAAGTTTTGGGTTCGTAGAACCAAAAATAATGTCATCAACATAAACTTGCACCAGCAGTATGTCATCCCCATATTTATTAATAAAGAGAGTAGGATCAGTAGAACCTTTTGAAAATCCTTTGGAAACCAAGAAGTTTGAGAGTTCCTCGTACCATGCCCTTGGAGCTTGTTTAATTCCATATACAGCCTTATTGAGACGATAGACTTTGTCAGGATGATTAGGATCGATGAATCCTTCCGGCTGATTAACATAAACTTCTTCCTTCAAATGACCGTTGAGAAAAGCAGTTTTAACGTCCATCAGAAAAACCGTGAAGCCCTTATGTGCAGCATAAGCAAGGAATATCCTGACAGCTTCCAAACGAGCGACTGGAGCGAATGATTCATCGTAGTCTATGCCTTCTTGTTGACGGTATCCCTTAACCACAAGACGAGATTTGTTTTTGATGATGGTTTGTTCTTCATCTAGTTTGTTTTTCCAGATCCATTTGAAATCTAAAATTGACATTCCATAGGGTCGGTCAACAAGTTCCCAAACATTTAGGCGTTCAAACTGATGAATTTCGTCTTGCATTGATTCAGTCCACGCATGATCAGTCATGGCTTGTTTGATGTTTGTAGGTACAGTTGAACTCACGGTGAGTGCATACATACACACATTGCCATCGGTTTCGAGTTGTCTGCGCGTTCTAACAGGTTGTGAAGGATTTCCAATGACTTGCTCCAATGGATAGTTACGTGTCCAATGGTGGGTGGATGGATATAGTTGGTAGAATGTATGCATGTTGGACGGATCAACATGTTGAGTAGAAGACTCTCCGACTTCGTGTACCGGTGTACCGAACGGATTGATAAATTCTTCTGCATCAGGTTGTGCATCGACTCCTTGATTGTTGTTTCCTCCTTCAGCATTGACGGTTGGTGATGTTGGTTGTATGACTGTTTCTTGAGTTTGTTGAGTATCCAATGGAATTGTCTCTTGAGCAACGGTTGCTGAAGTAGATGCAGTTGTGTCTTTTTGACTTTGTTCGGGTGCATCAGTAGTGGTGACAGCGGAAGGCTTTGACACAACTTGATTTTTTCCATAGTAATATTCATCAAACATTAGATCATATAAATCAACCAACTCATTCATATGTGTCGTATCCGTCGAGTCTGCTGTAGGAGTACTTTGTTGACATTCTTGCACGGGACGTACAATGTTTTGTATAGGTGCCATCACTGGACATTGAGGAGCGGGACTTGAGCTGTTGTGATCAAGTACCATTTGTGGTAATTCGTCAAAGTTTACATGAATTGTTTCGACAATAATCTTTGTTCTCTTGTTATAGACTCGATATCCTTTCGACAATGTAGCATACCCCACAAAAATACATGCATCACCTTTTTCTTTCATCTTGTCGAGATTCTCACCGTCTTTAAGGATGTAGCATAAAGATCCAAATACGTGAAAGAATTTGACAGTAGGTTTCCTGCCATTGATGATGCGGTAAGGTTTCTTTTCATGTCTAGGGATGCCGAGAGAATGATTCTGAGTATAACAGGCAGTTGCAATTGCTTCAGCCCAGAAGAATAGCGGTAATTTTGAAGCAGAAAGCATTGTTCGAGTAGCCTCAACCAAAGTACGGTTCCGTCTTTCGACAACGCCGTTTTGTTCAGGAGTTCGAGCAATAGACGTTTGATGTTCGATGCCTTCTTCTTGAAAGTATGATTGCAAGTTCTTGTTCAAATATTTAGTACCCCTATCCGTTCTTACGGTTAAGACTTGAGCTTGAAGATTGCGTTGTATCATCTTGACAAAGTTTTTGAGAACCTCTGGTGTTTCATCTTTGGACGTTAAGAAGAAAGTCCATGTGTATCTAGAGTAATCATCAACAATCACGAGAATATTCTTTTTCCCGTTAATACTCTCTACACGCATGAGACCACATAAATCCATGTGTAGAAGTTCCAATCGTCCTTTTGAGCTTGGGGTAGTCTTTGTTTTGAAAGACTTCCGTTTTGCTTTCCCCAACTCACAAGAAGAACAAAGATGGTCTTTGACGAATTTCAACTTAGGAAGACCGGTCACAATATCATTCTTCGAAAGCAAGTTGATGGTGTCAAAGTTGAGATGTGACAATCGTTGATGCCATAACCATGCTTGAGATGATGAAGCTTTAGCTATTAAGCAAATTGGATTTGTTAAAGATGTGTCTTGAAGAGTTACTGTGTAGAGATCAGAACCACGAGAACCTGTAAGAAGGTCATTCCCATCGTAGTCTCTAACATAGCAAGTAGATTTCCAAAAAGCCACTTCCAAATCCGCATCACAAAATTGACCAACCGATAATAAATTGTGATTCAGTCCCTCGACGTAATAAACCCGTTTGATAGTGAGATTTCCTTGAACCAAATCGCCATATCCAAGTATCGGTGCAAACTGATAATTTCCAAACCGCACCGTACCCAGAAACTTCTCCACGAAGTTAATGAGAAGCTTGAGATTGCCCGTCATGTGCTTTGAGCACCCGGAGTCCATTATGAATAGGATGATTTCGACGAGCTGCAGAAGAATTAGAAGACAATGTAGCATTTGACAAATGGGATCCCTTGATAGAAACGGGTTCCAAAATAGTAGTGGGCCTAGATGCAAAGTCTATAGGCAAGCTCATATTCCTAGACCCAATCACTAAAGTGGTTAACTTAGGTACCCATTTGTATTCGGGTGGTGTAAATCTCGAATACCCCCGTGTACATGTCCTAATCATGTTCTCATATAGCTTCTTTAATCTGTTTTGTTTACGTAGAGTAGTGGAGTCTAACGCACTTAGTTTCTTAAGTGGTTGATCAGTAGATTGGTTCAAAGTTCTTGTGGGTTATCTAGTACTAGTGGGCACAAGAATAGGCTTACTAGTTCTAGCATTCACGCCATTATGATTAAGAGCACAAGCATCATGATTGAAAGTACGAACACATTTTCCACATACAACACAAACAACTTCAACATTCGAGGTCTTAACATTTAAAATGTCATTACAAGCAATTACAGACGTTTTATTCTTAGAAAACTTAAAATTCCTACGGTGATTGTTTGGACCCGAACGTTGCCTTTGTTGCCCTTGTTGTTTGAATTGTATAAGTACCTAATTTGCAAAAGTCCCTAAATTCATGAACCGTTAACTATCTTCTAACTTGATGTTGTGAGTTGGGAATAGCCGCTTATTCTAATAATAGTACTATTGCGCTGACGACCCTATCTGAGACCAGGGCTTTACGCTGAGTAACCCGCTGGGAAGGATAATTTTACGAGAATGAGAATTGGTATTTTTTCAAATGATACCCTAGTAGGGGCACTGGAATTTCATCTAGTCATGCCGGCTTTAGGCGTGGGTGACTAAGTTAAGGGGTCGGTGTCGTGAGCTTAATACAATTCTATAGCTATTGCTATATGCCAGATTACCAAAATAATAGATTGTATACGTAGAAATTCTATTAAATGATCTTGATTGATTTTTCTCTTGTGTTTAAATGTTGATTTGGAAAACCTATAGACTCGCTCAACCGTTGTGTTGATGATTTTAAGCATGTATTTCAGGTATTGAAGTTGAGGAATTGCGGAGCTTGCTGGAGAAGGATTGCGGGATTGCTTTTGTGGTGATTGGTCTAAAACGGATTTCTTTCCCTTTTGTTATAGAAATAATAATGTACGGTCAAGTACTTTGGTAAATTGTTTGTGGATTTGATAAAGTCTTTGTGGGACCTAAATATAACTATGATATTTCTAAAATTGTTTTTCTTGGAATTGAAAGTTTTAGACAATGGTTAATTTAAATCCTTTTATAATTCAAATGTATGATTTTGAGTTTGTTCAAAATGTCTTATGTAACAATGTTTGTATTTAGCACCCAAATGTGTATTTCCGCTGCGCATTGTAATTTGGGGGTGTTAAAGCGTCTCTCACTAAAAACTGTTAATCTTAATGAAAAGAGCCGGCAGCGGCGCCATTTGATACATGGTTTTAACCTAGTATAAAAAAGATTCGTTCTTCCAAGTCTTTTCGAATTGATTACCGTTAATTAGTGCGCATCAGTCGTTCTTGGTGAAAAATAAATGGTTTGATTATCTATTTTAAACTAATAATAAAATGGAAGTGTCGTTCACTAAAAATTAAAGCTTTAAAAATTAAACTAAAAATTACTAGAAAAATACTTGGTAAAAATAGAGATTTCGGGAAGCGTGCAATTTTTGGAAATTAAAACGTAATGAACTTAAAACTTAAAACTTAAAAACTTAAACCGTCAAATGTAAAAATGAATTCTATCGGAATGTACTAAAATTAAAACAATCGGAATAATCCATCTGAATAACCATCGGAATGTAACAAAGTAAAATCCATCGGAATGTAGGTCAATCGGAATACACTATCTATCGGAATATCCAAGGTATCGGAATGTTTCAGATCGGAATACAAAAGATCAATTCTGTCGGAATGTTCAAAGCTATCGGAATACTCATTCTTAAAGCAGTCGGAATGTACTAAACAAGAATTGGGCAGAGTTTCGTCTTAATGTAACCTTAAAAACCGTCGCAATATGCGATCGCAATGAGCGATCGCAATCACGATCGGAATAAGGGGGAAAATAAACGTGATCGCAAAGTAAAACCCCTTGGGTTATGGCGATCACAAGCAGCCGTCGGAATGAGTAAACCCTCAATATTGCGATGGAATACAAATAATCCGAAAATGGAGATAAGCCAAAATCTCAATAAGCAGTTCCAATAAGCACACTTAACCGAATCTTAAACAACTCAATAAGCATAAATTTGACAACTTTTGAAATATGAAATTCGTAAACTTTATAAAAGAAACTTTAAAAAGTTAAAATTTTTGAGAAAACTAAAAACAATAAGCTAAATACGAAATATGCCAAAAAGCATAACAAGCCTCAAGCTTAATCGTATAATAACTTATATAGGACTAAAAAGATGAACCTTTTAATCACTTAAACATCAAAACCAAACGTGAATTAAGGATATTTCGGATCAAAATCAAAGTAAAATCAAGAAAGGAAGAAAAAGGTTGAAAATTAAAAGCTTAAACTTGAACTTTTGATTAATCAAACTCAAATACAAAGTTAAATAAAACTTAAACTTGAAAGAAAAGATGAATTTCAGTGAGAGAAAGTTAAACACTTTCT
The DNA here is from genome assembly GCA_025667525.1 of Glebionis coronaria. NCBI lineage: Eukaryota > Viridiplantae > Streptophyta > Magnoliopsida > Asterales > Asteraceae > Glebionis > Glebionis coronaria. The sequence goes on from JANFOE010002923.1 coordinate 5,815, forward strand.
CTCTCTAAAATGAAAACTAAAGAAAGGAAAATAACTAGCTAACCAACCTTCCTAATATGTTTAGGAGGGTATTTATAGGAAAATGGGGAGGTGCATGTGTTGCCTCCTCTTTCTTTCTACTCGGCTCGACTCGATTTAGATCCTTTGTCTCTCTCGACGTCGTCTCGGGATTTGTCGATGTAAATTGAACTCGTCTTATAATCCTCTTCTATAATTAGACTTGAGTTCTTCGACTTCATTAAACTTCCGTCTGTAGACTTTTTCTTCGATAAATCTTCAGAATAGGTCTTGGACTTCCGTTCTTTTTGCACTCTTGATCTTTTGACTTCGTTGTAGAATCTAGAAGGGGGGTTGAATAGTTTCTAGTTAGTTTTCAAAACATTTCGGCTTAATCCACTGTGCGCGGTTCCTTATGTGTACCCGCGGTTCCTTATCAATAAAGAACCGCCAGTCCATTTATGGAACTGCCGACAGTGGACGAAACCGTTTATTACATGTTTAAACTTTGACAATCCTTTGTATCAAATTCTTGATCAAGCTTGACTAGATATGAGATGTGTTTGATTGAAAGATAAATACTACAAGTAAGTAAACACACAAACACATCAAATCAAGAGTACATCAAGCAATAGTCTAAACACTAAGCACGCACGTACTAAGCATAAGCTTTTCCGCAACTAGGATGTTTAGACTAAGTGATGTACACTTGACCATAATCTAAACACGAAGCACACACGTACTAAGCCTTAGCTTTTCCGCAACTTAGATGTTTAGATTATGAGATGCACACAACACACAACATATAAGTACATCTATAATAGTAAAGACATAAATGTAAAGGAAAGTACCGACACGATGATTTATAGTGGTTCAGTCACGAAGCTCCTCTTCGCCCTACTCCACTCCTCGAGTACACCTTACTCGAGAGTTACTTCACTAGTCAACAAACTCCTTAAGGTGGAGAAACAATACACAACGTCGCTTATCCAATTTCCGACTCTAAGCTAAAAGTCGAGTCCTAATCTTAGGTAGGACCAATCTACACAACGTCGCCCACTTTACCATTTAACGACACAAGGCTAGATGTCGAGTTCTAATCGAAAGCTAGAACCAATCTTCACGACTCTTCACTTTGAAGCTAAGTGAGAACTTCACACAACACAACTACTAATCACTTTAAAGCTAAGTGAGAACTCACAAGACACAACCACATCACTTTAGAGTTTAGTGAGAACTACCTAGACACAACCACATCACTTTAGAGTTTAGTGAGAACTACCAAGACACAACCTAATCTACCCACTAGTTATGTTTTATGGCCCAACATAACAAACCTTGTGTTTTATGGCCTAAACACATAAACCATATAGATCTAAGCACACATCACTTAGATCTATAACTCTAACACTATATCCAAGTACTAACAAGACTTGGATCTACACAACTAACACCTAATCTAAGGATACCCATCACTTAGATATTCTACCCTTACAAACACATCCAAGTGTACCCAACACTTGGATCTTCTACATAAGTAGGAAGACTAAAAACATAACTTAGATCTATAGAAGGAAAGATCTTCATCATGTAGTGAACCCAACACATCATGGTAATGATAGTGTTCTTCTCTTTGCACTTGAGAGGATGAGGAGATTGAAGATTGAATCACATCTTAAACAAGATTAATCAAAACTAACTAATCAAGGATCTAAGATGGTTTTTGAAAGAAACTGTGCAAAAAGGGTTAAAAGAAAACCTGGAAATGATCCACTATTTATAGGACAACATTACAACGGTCAAAAATACCCGCGATTCCTTATCTCTACCTGCGGTACCTTATCAATAAGGAACCGCGGGTTCCTTTAAGGAACCTCCGCGTCGGAGTCCGTGCAAATTTGTCCTTTAGTGGGGATATGCCATCTGGGGTAGTTTATACCCTTAAAGGATATTCCATTGGCATATGGAATATGCCAAATTCAAATTTCCATTTTCTTTTTAATAAAACATTTTCTTAAAAATAAAGTTAATTAAAATCTTTTGTCACATTTGATTAAAATGTGAGTTTTAAGAAAATATTAATCCTTGATCACTTAGTTAGGTTAATGACATGTTTGTACATACCTTGAGTGATTCATGCCGAATGCGGTCTTGGAGGTGTCGAGAGAAGTATACAAATGTATTCTTGAGTGATTACGATTACCTTATCATTTTACATAATGTATTGCGAATTATACGCTTGTCATCAACAAAACACAAAGAGATTATATCGACAAAGCATCGTAATGTTTGCACTAACAATCTCCCCCTTTTTTATGATGACAAACAAGTAAACCGCAACACATATTAAAATGCATAAGTTACTCGTTTACACTTACTTCTCCCCCTTTTGTCAAATCAAAAAGGTAGTCAACGTCTTAAAGAAGAGAAGAATCAACGTCGAGAGAGCACAAGTCCAAAGTGATAGTCATCTATAGCACATCATTTGAAGAAGAGAAGAATTGAAGTCAGGAGAGCTAGCATCCGAAAGGTAGTTTTCATTTGTGGAGGAAGATTGACTTCGAGAGAACATGCATCCAAAAGGCTAATCATCACTTGTGGTCGACAGTTGAGAGGCGAGAATCCAAACCATAAACCCATCATCCAAAGATATTGAGCTTGCGTCATCCTAGTGAAGTCTTCAATCACCATAGGTTAACTAACTCCATGCATAATAAAATGCTTATCTTCAAGATTCCAAAATTCATTACTAGCAAGATATTCGATGAATGATCGCAAATGTAATGACTTGAACTCTTTCAAATGCTCCCCCTTGATATGAGCTCCCCCTTGCTTGAGACACCAACAAAGCAAGAATAGTGACGAGCTACAAATATGGGTTAGAAGTGTCCTACAAAACAAGGTTAGTAGACAAGAGCATATATAAAAAGAGGATGATAAACAAGTCGTTTGCACAAAAAATGACAAGCATTGAAGAAAGAAGTGTGCACGGGATGCTATCAACCAAAAAAATAAATAAAGGAGAGGATCGTGACAAGATCAATTCACAATTATTGGAATAGAGATAGAAAAGAAACATCCATACCAAATGTAATGATAATATGTCAAAGGGTAAAAAGCTTAGAATTTTTGGAATCACCCAAGAAAATTCAAGATTTAACCATCAACTCTCAAAGAAAAAACAAGGAGAGGATTTTGAAGAAATCAATTCAAAATTGTTGGAATAGAGGTAGAAAAGAAACATCCAAGAATTTGAAGATATCATCTCAAGGGGTTAAAAACTTAGAATTGATGGAATCACCCATACTAATTGTAAATTTTAACCGCAAACAACTCTCAAAAATAGGAACAAAAATAACTCAACCTAGAGACATTTTTGACCAAAAAAAAATAAAGGAAAACCAAAAGCGGATAAATCGACGCTCTAATAAAAAAACGGGATATAGGACATTATAGGCAAAAATGCGTATGAATGTCGACACCAAATGGTGTTTAGCATACGATAAACTACATGCTCAAAGTTTCGTAGCTCTTCTCAATCATTATGGATGTTCAAAGAACAATTACATGATGAGGAAAGGGTAAGGCTCGACTCAACTTAGTTTAGAAAGACTAGAAGAAAGAGACTCGACTTAGAAGAGCATGATTAAAATGAATTGAGAGATACTCAACAAAGACGTTAAGGATTACTTCAAGAAACTTAAAAGAGAAAAAGACCAAAACGAACAAAGGGACTCAATGGCCGCGGTTTGTTAAATAGGTCTGTGGTTCATTATCAATAATGAGACCCAAGGTTATTTGAGGAACCGTGAACATTAGGTGTCCAAAACCGATTATTGACTCAAAGGAAAATCACTTGGTCAAACAATTTAACATAAGATGCTAAATGGATTGAAAGTCAATGCTTCGGATATGACTTTTAACAATTGCAATTACAAGTTATAATTACTTGAATATTTCAAAAGAAATATTTAAGTTGTCAATCTTACTAGGAGAGGAATTAGATATAAATCTAACTTTCCTTGACAACCGAGTGAGAAAATAAAGAAGAAAGGAAAGATCACGAGAATAACGAGATCCAAGACTCAAAGAAAAATCATGTTGAAAAACATGAAGGGAAAAACAAGAGAATAAAGATCATACAAAGATGTATGAAACTCAAGCCTAAAACTTAAGCATAATTTTAATCCTAGTTACACTAGAAAACTAAGATTTGCTTAAATTGGATGTCTTAACAATAAGCAATCCACATGCTTAAATGAAAGACAAGGGTGGTGGCGGAATTTGAAGGGGTAAAAGGTGAAGTCACCAAGGTATCAACAAAGTCATTCACAATGGAAATGCTTTGGATGGGTTGAGGTTGGGTAGTCACATCCAAGAGAGTACTTGGAGTGAAGGGTGAGGTTAGCTCATTCATTCTAGATTGGAATGAAGAGGAGGTAAAACCATGTGAATGGTTGGTACCATGGGTTGAGGTAGTCTTGCATAAAGCAAGAGGTGGTGAGGGTGATGAAGAGATGAGAATTGGAACAATCTCATTCTTGGGTGTGTGAAAGGGTGAAGAGTTAAGTTTGGGTAACTTAATCTTAATTTTGAGGTGCCTCTTTGAAGAGGAGGTTTTGGATGAATTGGAGGTTCTTGTAGAACATGGTAGTGATGGGTGGTTTAAAGGGTAAGGATGAATGGTTTGAGGTGTGAAGAACATGGCTAACAAGGTGGGTTTAAAAGGGTGAGGGGATGATCCAAACTAGTAAAGGGTTAAAAAGGGAAAGCCCAAGATATTTTGGGAGTGATCAATGGTTTGAAACAAAGATTCCAAAGGGTGTTGGAACAATTGGGAAGTTTCAGAAAACCCGAATTTGAGAGCTTCTGCCCGCGGTTCTTTATCTCCACCGGCGGTTCCATATTGATATGGAGCCGCGGTTTATTTAAAGAACCGCCTACAGAGGCTTGGTTTAGGTGGAGGATTTTCCAATTCAGCAAATCCTAATGTTCTAGTCTAACTTATCATAAAGTCATGCTTAAGAGCAATAAAAACTAGAACACACCCAAAGGAAAGACACATAGGTTCAATTAGCACGTAAGAAGAAAGCTAAGAAAAACCTAATGGCTACAAAAGAAAAAGACTCATAACGACATACAAAGTTCATCAAAGTAAACTATCATTAGTCATATATAGGAAGAGCCATTTAGCCAATTTAGAGAATGAGTATGAGACTATCACTAGAGGTGCTCAATTAAGGCTAAACACGACCATTTTTACGAGTTATACACCAACTCAACTTCCCACATGGAAGTAATTCAACCGTTAGGTCAAATTAAGATCCTAGTGCATAAATTCTCTAGTAGTCATTCTCAAGTTAGACAGAATGTAATTCCAACATTTGCCTAATAAAGTTTAGCAAGGATGAAACTTGCATGGCGACACAATGCATGACCTAATGAGGGTTAAGAATGCACCATTGCATATCTTGTCAAACAAGTCTAGTTAAGGTTATTTACCTTAATAGAACTTGAGGCCAATAACTTTGAAGTGTATAAACAACGTTTACACAAACCAAAGGAACACTCTTGATTGGTATTTCGGAAATGACACATTTATAAATTGCATAGCAATGTAAATTACTTGAGTATTTCGGATGAAACATTCGAGTTATCAAACCGACTCTATTGTGCATTATAAGTAATTATTAAACAAAATATGTCTAACAATTTGAACAAGTAGATTCAATATAACACCATCAACACAAGTGTGAGTTATGATCCGATGTATATTATTAATAAACCACATTCATGTATACACTAAAAAACATGTCAATTAGATTCGATAATGATATCAATCATAGTTTAAATAATGCATTGATATTTAATCGAAATCTTTCTTGATTCCCACAAACACTCTTTTAAGAGAAAATAGCTAAGATTTTCAAAGGGTGTTTCATGTTTTATAGTGAGACATTTATCTACTTGAACTAATAACACAATGATCGAGTAAGACGACCTAAATCAATAGATTTGAAAAGCTCCCAAAGCTTTCAAACCTAAAAGTGTTAAAGAAGATGTCGAGGTGTACACGATGTTTATGTAACATTTGTAAACCAAGAGATGTTAATCCTATATACAATGCACACATAATGTTGCAACTAAAATGCAAGAAATCTAGCATACATCCTAATTAGGAAAAACTAGATACTAACAAATACCAAGCAGGACACAAGAGACTAGAAATATAAGCAATACTACTACAAATAGCAAGGAACACTTAATAATGTCTACATATAATAATAACACACAAGGAAACATACACAAACAATTAGCTTAACACATAAAAGCATTCGTCCATGTTTTGAGTGTTAGATACAACAAAGTATTCATAGCTTGATTTTATTTGAAAATAGTCTTTGACCTATTTAAAATTTAATTAAGTTTAACACTTTGTAAATATATCAATTTTCAAAGATATATCACCAAGAGATGTCCAACTTAATAGAAAAGAGTAAAACACAAGTTTTACGACAAATCGACGCTCAATACTTTGGACAAAGTATGGAACTTAGAAACCATCCAAATTTTAAAGCTTGAATAAAGGTTTGGAAGCATTTGTAATTGAAATAAAATTCAGTTACGTTCGAAATGACGGGTGGCACGACTTCTACGGACTTACGGTTGATTTTATATGATTTTTCAAAGTTTGCAAAAATCTGAGTCAGACTGACTGCGGTTCCTTATTGATAAGGATCCGCGGGGAACAATAAAGAACCGCGGTCAGAGGACAAAAATGAGTTTTTGACCAAAATCATTTAGAAAGAATTTAGAAGGACTTATGACTCTAAAAAATCATTTTAGACACACAGAACTCATATATTAGAGTTAATTATGACACAAAAGATTTTTATACTTCCAAACAATAAAAGATTTAATTCAAGCTATTATACAAAGTTTATTTAACACCAAAACTTGTACGAATGAAACAACAAAACACATTTCATAAGTAATCACTCTTCATGAACAATTTGATACAAAGATCGTCTCTATTTTTAAAAACCGTTTTCATTTTACAAACCATTTGTTTTGAAAAAGAGAGCAAAGATCGATCCAAGCTTTAAAGTACAATATACTTCAAAGATCTTGAATAACCTCGCTCTGATGCCAATTGTAGAAACTAGAAGGGGGGTTGAATAGTTTCTAGTTAGTTTTCAAAACATTTCGGCTAAATCCACTGTGCGCGGTTCCTTATGTGTACCCGCGGTTCCTTATCAATAAAGAACCGCCGGTCCATTTATGGAACCCCGATAGTGGACGAAACCGTTTATTACATGTTCAAACTTTGACAATCCTTTGTATCAAATTCTTGATCAAGCTTGACTAGATATGAGATGTGTTTAATTGAAAGATAAATACTACAAGTAAGTAAACACACAAACACATCAAATCAAGAGTACATCAAGCAATAGTCTAAACACTAAGCACACACGTACTAAGCATAAGCTTTTCCGCAACTAGGATGTTTAGACTAAGTGATGTACACTTGACCATAATCTAAACACGAAGCACACACGTACTAAGCCTTAGCTTTTCCGCAACTTAGATGTTTAGATTATGAGATGCACACAACACACAACATATAAGTACATCTATAATAGTAAAGACATAAATGTAAAGGAAAGTACCGACACGATGATTTATAGTGGTTCGGTCACGAAGCTCCTCTTCGCCCTACTCCACTCCTCGAGTACACCTTACTCGAGAGTTACTTCACTAGTCAACAAACTCCTTAAGGTGGAGAAACCATACACACGTCGCTTATCCAATTTCCGACTCTAAGCTAAAAGTTGTGTCCTAATCTTAGGTAGGACCAATCTACACAACGTCGCCCACTTCACCATTTAACGACACAAGGCTAGATGTCGAGTTCTAATCGAAAGCTAGAACCAATCTTCACGACTCTTCACTTTGAAGCTAAGTGAGAACTTCACACAACACAACTACTAATCACTTTAAAACTAAGTGAGAACTCACAAGACACAACCACATCACTTTAGAGTTTAGTGAGAACTACCTAGACACAACCACATCACTTTAGAGTTTAGGGAGAACAACCAAGACACAACGTAATCTACCCACTAGTTATGTTTTATGGCCCAACATAACAAACCTTGTGTTTTATGGCCTAAACACATAAACCATATAGATCTAAGCACACATCACTTAGATCTATAACTCTAACACTATATCCAAGTACTAACAAGACTTGGATCTACACAACTAACACCTAATCCAAGGATACCCATCACTTGGATATTCTACCCTTACAAACACATCCAAGTGTACCCAACACTTGGATCTTCTACATATACATAGTAGGAAGACTAAAAACATAACTTAGATCTATAGAAGGAAAGATCTTCATCATGTAGTGAACCCAACACATCATGGTAATGATAGTGTTCTTCTCTTTGCACTTGAGAGGATGAGGAGATTGAATACTGAATCACATCTTAAACAAGATTAATCAAAACTAACTAATCAAGGATCTAAGATGGTGTAGAAACTAGAAGGGATGGTTGAATAATTTCTCTTCGATTGGTGACCAAATTAAAATTACTTTCAATTTGGTTTGTATCAAAACTATCTTTTACTTGAGGCTAAGTTGCATAATGATTAGGTTCAATTCAAATGCACTAGCAAAGATAATAGGTAAGTGTAATAATAATGAAATAGGCAAAAAGTAAGGAAGGAGACAACCTAGTGGGAAGACACCAAGATTTATAGTGGTTCGACAACGAGGCTCTATCCTCGTTTCTACTCCACTCCTCGAGTACACCTACTCGAGATTTCCACTATATCCACAAGCTCCCTTCTCGGCGGAGAAAACCTTACATCGATGCTTACATTATTTTCCGACACTAAGCTAAATGTCGAGACCTAATCTTTAGCTAGGACCAATCTACACGACGTTGCCTACTTCACAATTTAACGACACAAGGCTAAATGTCAGGTTCTAATCTTAAGGTAGAACCAATCTTCACGACGCTGCCTACTTCACCATTTTACGACACAAGGCTAGATGTCGAGTTCTAATCAAAAGCTAGAACCAATCTTCACGACTCTTCACTTTGAAGCTAAGTGAGAACTTCACACAACACAACTACTAATCACTTTAAAGTTTAGTGAGAACTCACAAGACACAACCACAACACTTTTTAGTTTAGTGAGAACTCCTAATCAAATCTATTACAACTCAACTAGACTTATCCAAGTACACACATGTAGCTTGGATTTACACAACACAAATCCAAGCAAACACATATGCAATGGATGTACACAACAAATCCAAGTATCCACAAATAACTTGGATGAACACAACTAGTCCAAGTATTCATAAATACATTGGATTGACCTAAAACAAAAAAAGGTATCATGATGAATATGACTAGCTCATAGATTCATCTTTATCACAACACTAGTGAGTGAGTGATCTTCTCATTGGACAAGGTAAAGGAGGGGATCAAGAGGATAATCATATGTAAACATCCTTAACAATTTAAGTGATCATTTACTAATGATTATGCTATAGAAAATAGAAAGAGGGCTGAGAAAAACGTCCAAAAGGCTTACTAGAAAATGAGATTTGACCCACTATTTAAAGGAGACAAAGTATAACGGATCTATAACGGCTAGCTGTGCGCGGTACATTATCTCACCCCGCGGTACCTTATCGCTAAGGAACCGCGTAGGTACTTAAGGTACCGCCACTAGACTCCACTTCGTTTTTTGTCTTTTAGTGGGGTGGGAATATCTGAGGTATTTGAAACCTTCAAAGGATATTCTAACAGCATTTGGAATATGCTATTTTCAAATTTTCATTTTCCATTTTAATAAAACATTTTCTAAAAAAGAAAGTTTATTAAAAAGTCTTTTGTTATATTAACAAAAGTGAGTTTTAAGGATAATCATTTTGATGATCACTAAGTATGATTAAGAAAGGTTAGTGATATGATTATTACCTTGATGATAGTGTTAGTTAAATAATTCATTTTGTGTTTTACACTAAATGTGTTGTATGGTTTGTTGTGATCAAAACTAAGAAAGATTAGTTAACACTAATAATGTTTTTAGGCATCACTTGCATTAACAATCTCCCCCTTTTTGATTACGACAAACGATAAACTCATTTACGTAGAAACACAAAATATGGAATTATTAACTAGTTTATCACTATCATTTCTCCCCCTTTGTCGTAGCAAAAAGGTTAGCACAAGTCTTTGGAGAACATCGAACTTTGCTAGTAGCTCCCCCTTGGTGGTTTCTCCCCCTTGCTTGGGGCACCAAGTTTGTGAGCTAAGGTGACATGTTACACAAAGGTTAGTAGAAAGGAAAGAAACACCAATTTATATATGATCACTACCTACTAAGTAACTTGAGAGGGAGAGAGAGAAGAAATCTCAAATTAGAAGCAAGTATTTTGCTAAGTATGTCCAAAGAGGTAATTGACAAAATCAAACTTCAATCCAATGAAGATGATAAGCTTGTCAATGGGTTAAAGCTTAGAATTGATGGAATCACCCATAAGCAATTGTAAAAATTAACCATGATCAACTCAAAATAGAACTAATGAAATAGCACACAAATAACACAAAGGTTACATAAAAGAAAAAGACACAACAAAGAAGATAGTCATACACACAATATGAGTATCTAAAAGCAATAAATATGGAAAATAAACCACTAAGCATAAGCTAGTCTAATAGTGATATTTTCCAAGATTGCTTAAAAGAAATAGAAGACTAGACGACGATGCATCATTCGAAGTTTTGTCCACCGGAACGAAAACTTAAATAGGAGGTCGAGCGAGGAGGAATTCAAGAAAATTTAACTTCTCATACACATGAGCAAGTTCAATTTGTTGAAATCGGCAACAAGCACACGAGGATCCATGATGCAACACAAAATCGTTTGATGGGGGTATGGCATCAAACTTAGGGTTTGGTGGTTGTGGGGTAATGGGTTTGGGAATGTTTTCACAATGCCTTGTGAGGTTTGGGAAGGTTGAAAGGTCATTGAGTTGAGGGGTATTGAAGGATTGTGGTGGTGGGGGAACATTTTCTTTTGCTCCGGTGATGGGGTTTATGGTATAAGTTTCATTCCAATACTTGATTGGAGAGAAGGTAGGGTTTTTGGGTGGTTTGGACGAAGATGGTTCATTCTTCTTAACCCAAATAGGTCGAACCGAGATTTTCGGTTTCTTTGAAAGCTTGGATGAGGAAGCTTTGGGTGAGTGGGGTTGTGACAAAGAAATGTCAAGGTTAGGAATGTAGGAGTTAGGCATTGTGAGAGTGTGAGAAAGAAATCTCAAGGTTATGTGAGAATGAATTCTCAAGGTTGGGAAGGTGTGAGAATGAAATCTCAAGGTTGGGGTATAAGTAAAATGTAATCAAGGTAAGAGTTTGAATACAAAATGTGTAGTGTCAAGGAATGTTTAGTCAATTTGAGTAAACAAGGAATCTTGACAGGGTATAGGGTTTTAAAAGTTTTGACCAAAAATTCGTCAAAAGCCACTTATTGTCCGCGGTACCTTATAGGGATCGGCGGTTCCATATCGCTAGGGAACCGCGGGACTTTAAGGAACCGCGTCTAGTGGACTTGAAACCATGTTTTTCCTGGGTTTTGGGAAAAACTAATACTTTTTCAAAAAGTTGCAAATCTTGGAATTTTACCTCTATTAGCACCAAATTATGCTAGGGTTGCATAAAGCAACACATTCACAAAGAATGTCTTGACAAAGGGTGACAAAATAATTTAGATATCATTTTGAACCAATTTTAGTCAAGTTTAGAGGTTGTGATAGATTTAGGTTCAATTTTAATATCAAATTAAAGTTGATTAGTGTGTACAAAAGGATAGAGACACACAAAGCTAAATCTAAAGATCAACAACAAGAAACATTCATGAAAGAAGCAAATACAATGACAAATAAAACTAACTAATACATAGCTAGCTTAACATTAGTTCTTGATAAGAAGTCTTCTTTGGCTTGGTTTTGTTGAAAACTCTTATTAAGAAAACTCCATCATTCATCTCCTAGGAGGAGGAATGGAGAACAAGGCAAGCAAGAACTCTTGCAACCTCCTATGTAGTCCATACATATCCATCCTAAGGTTATGGATGATTTAGTGGTTGTAAAGACAACATGGACAACTAGGACCATGAGTTTGTTGAAACCCATAGTATGGATCACCCAAAAGGAGGGAAAGAGGAACACCCAAAATTGGAATGTTTGAGTTGGGTGGAGGTGGAGGAGGCATGTTTTACAAGGGTGATGTGGGTGAGAGTGGAGGCATGTTCCCTAAAGGGGAAATGGGTGAGTGTGGAGGTAAATTCTCCAAGGTTGGTGAAATGGGTGAGTTGTGAGGGGTAAATGGTGAAGTCACCAAAGTGTCATCAAAGTAATTCACAAAAGGAATGCTTTGGATTGGTTGGGGTTGTGTGGTCACATCCAAGGGTGCACTTGGAGTGAATGGTGAAGAGAGCTCATTCATTGTTGAGTTGAATGAAGAGGAGTTAGAACCAAGGGAGTGGTTAGTACCATGGGTGGATGATGTCTTGCATGGTGCAAGAGGTGGGGAAGGTGATGAAGAAATGAGGATAGAAGCCATCTCATTCTTAGGTGTGTGGAAAGGTGAGGAGTTAGGCTTGGCTACCTTAATCCTTATTTTGAGTGTTTTCCTTGGGGTGGAGGTCTTGGAAGTGTTTGAGGTTTTAGTACATACCATGGTTGTTTAGGGTGGTTTAAGGTTTAGGGAAGTATGTTTGATGTGTGAAGAACATGGCAAACAAGGTGGGTTCAAATGGGTGAGGGGATGATCCAAACTAGTAATGGGTTAAAATCATTTTAGGTGAATAATGAATTTAGGTAAGCTAGTTTAGGAAATGTGCAGTTTTATTACTGAAAATCGTGCAAGGTTTACACATATTTAAGAAAACAGTGTAAAGCAAAGATGCTGTCGTGCATAGTGACCGGCGGTTCCTTATCTAGGACCGACGGTACCTTATCGATAAGGAACCGCGGGTCGATATGGAACCGCGACCAGAGGGTTTTCAAAAGATTCCCATCCCAGTTTTTGATAAACCAAGATTTTTACCAAAAGATTCACAAGCCAAAGTTAATTACAGATCATAATCTAATAAGCTAACTATCATAAGGCATGCACAAAGCTATGTAAATCACAAACATCATTGCATAAGCAACATTTAGGATTAAAATAAATAATAATCCAAACATGTAACATAAGTTAATAAACAACTAAACCAAAGTGTTAATAAGCAAATGTTTAAGCTGCAAATGATAACCAAACTTTGACACAACTCAAAGTCTTCACCTCCTTTTCTTGCCTAAATCCTTGATCATTTTTCCCAAATACTTGATTCCCTTTCTTGATTCAATCCGGTGTTTATGCAAATCACCTCGGGTTCAAAGATTTTGACGGTAAAGTTCCTCTAAATTGAGATTATTAGGAACTTCACTAGAGGAATGGTTGGGAGGGGAAGCAATGTCATCTAAATCATCCACGAATGAGTTTGTGGAGTGGTGAGAAGAACTCGAAGAGTCAATGGGAGCACTTGTGCCAATGCCATCACCATCACTTATTGGCATGTCCATGTCCTCATCATTGAACTCTTGTTGGTCGAATTTACGATCAGATCTTGTCTTTCTCTTATATACCTCTTGAATAGGTAGTATAACCCGTTTGACCGGTTGAAACTGAGAAAGATCAAGATTTGGAAAATCACGGCCAACCCTTTTAAAAAGGCGAGTGAGAAGCATTGCGTAAGGGAGGTTTGATTTAGGCTTGTGAATAACATAATTGATCCGTTGAGCGATAAAATATGCCAAATTGTACTTGGTGTTGGTAAAGATGCAATATAACATATGCACTAAACACGCCGGAACATGATCTCGGTTTCCACCAAGACAAAACACATTTTCCCTAAGGATATTGGTCCATTGAACCATATTATCATTAAGGTCGCTCAAGAGAACCTCATGACGTTTCACCGAATGTACCTTAGTATTAAGGCTTCTCTTAACGGGTCGATTACGCTTTTTGGAGACAATGTCGACAATGAAGTCAAGATCAATTTCCTCATGATCATTTGGAGGACAATTGTAGGATTCAAGGAGAGCACTAATATAACACCCCCACAAATGCTATGCGCAGCGGAACTATAACATTTAGGTGCTACTTAGTTATCATCACACATAAGCTAAATTAAACGACTCAAAGAGACGTAAAAGTTTAAACATAAATTTAAACATTATTAAAATCATACAAGTCTACAGTTTTCCAAATCCCAAGATAATACTAAACAGAGTTTGTGTTAGGTCCCCATTGAATCTCAACCCAAAAGTACATTTTTGCTCACATGACAGAAAAATAACAGAGTTTTAAGTTAAATAAGGGTAGAAAAACAAGTAGACCGCCAAGCCACAACAACTTCCATCCTCGCATGCTCCGCTGCTATCAATCTTGGTTACTTGAAACACATGCTTAAAACTGTCAACACAAAGGTTGAGTGAATCTGTAGGTTTATCAAATCATAAGTTGAAAATAAGTACTAAAAATCAATCATGATCATTCAATAGCATTATCGCGCAAACAATCTATTATTCAAGGATATGACAATTGTGTTTAAGCTCATGACACTAATCCGTTAACTCAATCACCCGCGTAATAATTACCGGCGTGATTCAGATGAAACCAGTGCCCCTACTAAAGGCATTAGTTGCAATTATACCTTATCTCTTATCACAAATTATCCGTCCGCAGGGGGTATCAACGTACTAGCCCTCGTCTCGGATAGGGTAGTCAACCCCATAGTACTATCACTTTGTATAAGCGGCTATTTCCCCCTTCGCAAGGGCAAGACAATAGTTAATAGTTCATGAAATTAGGGCCTTTTGCAACTAGGTACTCAACACAATTTCAAGGCAACATTCGGGTCCAACAATCATTCATGACTTATGTTCATTTTCATTTAAATAGCATGTATCCCCCTCGCGGGTAAAAACATTTGAAATAAGTAAAGAGAGAGGCTATAGACTCACCTTGCGTATTAGTAGTGGTTCTAGCGAAGACGTAACGAGAAATGTCACCGACGACGTGGATGCCCGGGAAAATTTAACACTTGACCTAAAAATCAAGGTACGAAAACCAAATCAATACTCCGCGTACATTATTGTACTAAACACACGCATATGCAAACACACTCAACGCTTATGAAAACTCACGCCAAAATCAAACAAGTAGTTGTTACTAGACTTATATCATTTATCAATGTTATTAAAGTTACTATCTATTTTACGATTTCGCCGATACTTACCAAAAGTATGGGTTGTTTTCCTAAACTTATACCCTTTTATAAAATTTGGGGAAATTCTAAAAAATACCTTAAGACCTGTAGAAAATCCATTTTTAATCCCATAAAAAGTTTTCACTTCTATGACTCGTTACACATCACATTTCTAAACATACACTTTTAGGACTGATTTTGCACGTTGACCATGTTAGACTTGTTTGACCCATTTATAATACACCATCGACTAATCCGACACCTAAGTCTAAAAATAGACTCACAAATGCAGGTTTGAGACCAAAAATCAACTTTCAAACATTTACCAAACTCTATCTATGGTCCCCGGGATTTGAACCAAAACCAAACACAAATTCGGATTGTGTTGATTCTCATCTCCCGGTACACGTATTTTCAAAATAACATAACTTTTGACTCGTTTGGAGTTAAAAGCTCTATCTTATACCGAAACGAGCGTCTCGACGACCACTACAACTATATACTACAATCACAACCTGGACCAAAAATTTAAACCACGAAAATAGCCCTAAACAATCTGTTTGAAAACGACTCATTCAAAATCACCTTTCTACTTGTTTTCAATCCATTCCACCATTACCTAGACCTATTCTAACCACTTATAATCATTCCCAAACACCCTAAACAGCCTATACTACCAAGAACATCAAACCCTAATCAAAACCCAATCTTAAATCATACATGCAATTAGTTCTAACCATTCAAAAACACTAGAAATATCATTCTAAACACAACCCCACAACACATTTCATCAAACACCTTGAACACACCAAACACCCCCCACATTTCGTGGCCTTTTGGGGTTTTGGAAGACCAATAACATAAAACCCATCTTGTTTTATGGATGATTTAACATTATAAACGCATAAATTAAACTTGTGTACCATTTAATTAGATCAAACCCCATTTTTGAAAAATCATAAATTTTTGGAAAGATTTCTTGATTGCATGTGTGTTTTTGTTTGTGGGATTTACTTACAAGGTGAATTAGAAGGTTGGTATTTGATTGGATTCTCCAAAATCCCAAGAAAAATAATGGTGGTGGTGGTTGTGTGGTGGGTGGCCGGCGGCCATAGGAGAGAAAATAAAGAGATAAATTTTATTTTTTTTGCAAAATGAAGTGTGTGTAAGCCTTTGTTCCTTTTTGTAAAAATGGAGGGACCTAAGTGGTCATTTTTTCTTTATTTTGTCCTTTCTAATAAACGCCCAATTAAAGAGCGAGATTTTGGCTAAATGACGGGTTTTAAATTTTTGCGGGAGTCGGGTTTCACCAAAAATTATTTCCAAAGGTTAAAACGCACGCAAAACGAATATACATATGGTTCCGACTCGACTTAACACGTAATAAAAATAAAATCTCGAAAAACTCAAATATCGATCAATCGATAACAAAAGATAAATTTCGGGCATCCGTCGGTATCGTAGTCGTCATCGATTCTTCTTGAATCGTCAAACGTTAAAATTTCGACCTTAAACGTTGGTTTCAACTTAAACCGTCAAATAAATCCACGATAAAATTTCTTAAAAATTTCAAAAATATACGTAAAATAGGATTAAATAAATGACGTTGGGCTCGGGATATCACATCCACAAGTGAGCCACAACTTAAGAGAGATGCTCATACTGAACAGCTCTTGAGACAATAACTTAGCATCTTACGGCACTTTGACGGGTCTTACATCCTCCCCTCCTTAAAGGAGCGACGTCCCGGCGCTCTCCGGTTCTTATACTCGCATTTCGTACTACTAGAAAGATGGGGGTACTTCTTACTATAGAGGTATTCACGTTCCAATATGGACTTCGGTTCAGGTCTCGGGTTCCATCACACCTTCACAATGAGTGTTATACCTTGCTTAAATCTCTTAACATCTCGATCCATGATCTTCACTTCAATTTCCCAAATTATCCCTACGGTTATCAACACGTCTCTTTTCAAAGCTTCTCGCGGTTAGCGAGTGATTCTTAATCTACACCATCTCTTTCATAGCTTCTCGAATCATTTCGAGCCCATTCAACTGACGTTTTCTTACTTCATTCTATCCAACTGGCGATTCACATTTTCATCATCATAATTCCTCAAAGGCTGCAGCTTCAATGCTAACATGGTAAATGTCGTCGTACAAGGTACTGTCAACGGCAAGAGTCGATCTTAACTACTACTAAAATCAATCACACATACTCAAAGCGTGTCTTCCAACGTTTGAATCGTCCTTTCACTTAGTTCACCGTCTCATAAAAACAATTAATCATAAAGAAAATCACACGGATCACACATAATCCCATCGAAAACGTTCAGAATATACAAGACGAAGTAATTTATGCTAGTCGCACGAAATAACCTTAATCGCAATATTATGTATATACAAACCTATTTCGTCAAAAACGAATTCATCGATACGGTAATCATTCGACGTATACATAACTCTCTCGAAAACATCACAATCCAATCAAACACAAAAGCCATAATAAAACACATATAACCACATTACGACATGTTTGCAAAAATAGCCAAACCATGCCAAGTTAATCAGTTCAATCAAGTTAACCCACGCTTGCTAATCAGCCAAGCCATGATAAAATAAGAATATTTGACATGATTCTCGGATGAGTCCAGTCAAAAGAAAATTGCAAGTTTAAGAAGGTTTACGAGCTTGCCAGCTATGGATGCATATCCAAAAAGAAATAAAATACATACATATGTCATCGCAGGGCGCTCACCCATGGATTCATACACAAAAGATATTACAAGAACACCATCTCATTTTCGTCCCAAACGTGGTCAAAACCTCAACAAGCATCACCGTTCACAGTTAAATATAAAAAGAAATATATTACATGGCACGTGTTCTCCATGATCAGACTTCATTGGACAATGTCGTCTCAAGTTCTCACAACTTACGATCACTCGACCAGATCACTTACCACATAAATACATGAAAGGCAAGGGTTTACCACAAAAACATCAACTATGGATATCTATCGTTTAACCATCGATAATCAAGGATGGTTGAGTCAAGCAAAGAGGATTCCTCACTTAAATAAACGAAGACGGCAATGGAATTGCCTTCCAACTACCGATGCACAGTTGGTAAACTTCAACAGTTTATCGCGTGTCATAAAACATATCAAAAGAACGAGAAAAGAAAATAAATAAGGTACGATACGTTCGATGTAGGAGAAGTCTTCTTCATTCCCCTCAGAGTCACTCGAACTCTGATTTCCTCTACTTTGGCAGTCTTCTATTTTTGTTTAAAATTCCTTCTCAGTGTCGGTACGAGTCCCTTTGGTATTTCATCGACACCCTCGTGATTCCAATGGAATTCACACGTTACACACAACACATAAAAAAAACAATTTCCAAAATTACTCGGTCACAGTGACTTACTAAGTCAACGCCAAACAAAAAGAAAAGATTTCAAGAACACAAGAAAATTCAAAAACTTTCTTTAATTATCAAAGAAATTACGACTACTTGCAAAAATGATCCACCATTTTAAAAAGAAACGTTCTCATCCAAACGTTTATCAAAACACTACAAGTTTCAAGATGACCAATTTGTTTGACACGATAGTGCCCTTCCTAAACTATGCATAATTAGCTAGATCATGCATACTTAAGGATCAAGCAACAACAACCTACAAAACAGGACTCTTCCCGAATTATGCATAGTTAGCTAAGCTGTGCATAATTGAGGATCGAGTGACGACACAAACATTATTACTTACATACCAAATATGACTACGAAAGTTTTCGACCTAATCTTCAAAATAATTAAATCATTTGAAATGGAATTTGAAATGGGAAAATATTGTTACCATCGCTTTAGGAAACACATCAAACATTTTTCATACACTTTGAAAACATACATTACTTTGCCTATTTATCTAACACCCCCAAATTTACACGCAGCGGAATACATTTTTGGGTGCTAAACAATGATACAACAACACATAATTTATAAAGAACGACTTGAAAAGAGAAGTTTTAGATTTATCGTTCCTAAAACATTTGTCAGAGTAGCGTAGTCCCAAGTAATCGTTACCAAAAGATAAGTTAAAACAACAAATTAGTTTGTTTTAAAAATGGAACGATAATTAAATCAAAGAGTTTGAACAACAAAAGCAGTGCACAACTTCATTCCCGTGACCTCCAAGCTTCCACTTCTTGATTACCTGAAATACATGTGAGTAAAACAATCAGCAAAAATGCCGAGTGAATCTATAGGTTTATGAAATCAATTTGAACACAAGCAAAGATTATAAGTTTGTGGCATGCTTATAAGCATCAAATAATAATTTGCATCAACAATGATAATTGTATATAGCATAAATTGCAATAAGCTCATGGAACCGAGCCCTTAGACACTCCCATATCAGTCTAATAAGACGAGAGATTTATTAATTGTCGGTTACCTCCAGATTATTGGTACATTGCCGTATACCTGACTTCTCAATACAATATGCTCAAACAGTGTGGAGGTCGGGCCTAAGCTTCTATGACAAGTCCACAAAAACTGAACCGGGGCGGCTTCCCCCATAGATCTATTAATTGTACTAGCGGTTAACCCATCATAGGTTAATTAACGGTCCATAATTGAGGTTTTAACAAAGGCAATCACTTAATGCAATTTAAAGGCAACCACGGGTCCATTCATAGAGGGACAAAGCATACCATAGAAATCTTGTGTTCTAAGTTTATAAAACATGTATTCCCCCTCGCGGGTTTAAAATCATTTAATAACTAGTATAAAGCGAGGCTATAGACTCACCTTAGCCAATAGTGGTAATGAGACGATCGCCGACGATAGATGATGCCTTTCAAACACGAGAACCGCAACCTATCAAATGAGGTGCGTTCATTAATAATAGACTCGAGAAATAAACCATACATAAGAATATAAAAATCGACTCATAAAATCACGACAAACTCGAGAGAAAACGATACAAGTGATACTATTACACTCTCCTATATATTCATTTTATTGTTCTATGCTTTTAATAAAAATCTGCCGGAACATACCGAATGTCCAAGCCGTTTTCCCATACTTAAACATATCAACTTTTTATGATACTACTCAGAGAACTCACTTACTATATGTAGAAAGTCCTCCCAAGAGCCCATTAAAAGATTTTACTTCTAAAGTTCCCTGCCCGACTCATCTTTGAATCACAAAATTCGGACAGTTTAGCGACCTTGACTTACGAAACCATTTTGACCATTCTAAACAACTCCATTTATAAAACCGCCAATTGATTCTAAAAATAGACTCAAAATGCTAAAATTGGAGCCTGATAACAGCCCTTGAATCATTTTGATACTCATTTTATAGTCTCCGAGATTCGATCCAAATATCGACAACTATTTTCGGATTGTGTCGACACTCGTCTCCCGGTACACGAAAATCAAACTAGTGTATCTTCCACCTCGTTTGGAGTTGGAAGGCCTACTTTATATCAAATCGAAGCTAACGAAATTCTCTACAACATAATCCCATAATATCAACCCATTTTAAGACTTAAGATTTCCGAAAATGCCTCTAAACGTACTGCCTAAAATTGGCCATTTAAAAACCATACAAAATCAAGTTTTTGATCAAAACCAACAACTTTTATCATCATTCTAACATCCTAATATCATCATAACCTAATCCTAATACTTGTATCATCATCAAAATCAAAAACCCAAAATCAAAAATATATTTTCTTTACAAAAATATCATGATCTACACATGATTATCACTAGATAATCACATGCAACATCATCTAACAACTTTACTCACCAAGATTCTTGATCAAAATTTCAAAGTTCATGCATGTTGATAAAATTAGTACCAAAAGAATCCCCTTGAAAAATTAGGAATGGGACTAGTCTTTGTTTTGGAAGAATCAAGCTAGATAATGGAAAATTTTGATGTATATGTTTAAAGGGGTGTATGGTTTTTGGAGAAAAAGGAGATAGGAAGAAGAAATGGTGGTTTTTATTGTAATGAATTTTAAATGAAATGGTGTTAGTGGAAATATTATATATAGTGTAAGGTTAGGGTAGTTTTTGCCAATTTGTGATAGTTTCGGTCCAAAATGTAATAAAATAGTTTAAAAGGGTAGAAAATGTAAATTGTAAATTTTGAAATATTTACGAGACTAGTTTCGTAAAAATACTAAAAAGTTTAAACGCACACGAAAAATAATAATATAACGACTCGATACGTAATTAAAACGATATTGTCGAGAGTATTAAATATCGAAACGATTAATAATAAAATATAAAATTTTTGGCATCCGTCGGTATCGCGATCACTAGTTGTCCTCGTTACTCATCAAAATATCAAAATATAATATTCAATATCGGTTTCAACTTAAACCGTTAAGCATAATATTATTTAACGTTATAAAATACTTCAAAATAATTGAAAGTAGAATTAAATTATGACCTTATTTTTACGGGTTTTACATCCTCACCACCTTAAGGGAGCGACGTCCCAGCGCTCAACTCGCCTCATACATGAGTTGTTCACTACCCGGAAGGATGAGGGCATTCTTTATAAAGAAGTCCTTACGTTCCCACGTGAATCTCGAACCACGATCTCCACTGGTTCTTTTACAAAACGCAACTTGTCGTCAAGTTGTATCTCACCAAAAAAAGAATAAATAATTCCTTATCCATCAGTCACCCGTCAACCTCGACACATGAAAATTTTAAGAATTACACGAAGCTCCTCGACGACAAGAATAGATGACAGGATTTTCGGGTAAGTCCAGTAAAAAGGAAGGTTGTAATTTAAAGGATATCCATCAGCCGGATAGCCATGGACACACATCAAAAAGAACTAACAAGAAAACATTTTCGTCATCGGAGGGTTCTCACACGCGGGTCCTCACTCAAAAGATAATACAAAGACACTATCTCACTTTCGCCAACGCGCATTCAAATACTCAATAAACATCGTTGTTGAAAGTCAAAAAGATATTACATAATATGTGTTCTACAGATCAGACGTCATCGGATGATGCCGTCTCAAGTTCTCACAACTTAAGATCATTTGACTAGATCACACACCATATAAGTACATGAAAGAAAAAGGTCGAACACAAACATCGAGTATAGATCTCCACCGTTAATCATCGAGAAAACCTTGAACGAACCCTTGATAATAACTACTTGATCTCCAGAGTCTTTCCACTTGCGGTGTCGGCTTCAACTTACTCCTCGAGGTTGTAACGAATTTATTAACTCCATTCATTAAGAGATTCGGTCCTCAATCATTCCACAAGTACACGCATAAATCCTGGTGACACTTATCGTTTCTTCTTATACGCTGCTTCCCGAGATTCATTTTAAACTTAAAATAAAATAGTAATCTTCAATACGAGGAACAGAACGAGATAAAAATGACTTCAATAAACACATAAACGAACAAGATGTAGTAAAATGATTTAAGGTTGACGATCGACAAGGGATCTCGACTCACGTAACCGTAAAACATAATAAATCATAATACTAGAAAAATGAGAGCGAAGAATAAATTATACATTATCATTAAAATAACATTTGTCACAATTATCCGTCCCGGATTTGGTATTACCTTAAAACTCAGTTGAGGTACCTTCTTGATAAAGATGATATATCAAAATAAGAGTTAAATAGCTTCATAATTTATTTTGGTTGTCCTAAGAAACTTTGAAAGAAAGACATGAATTTATTAATTAAACTCATATTGATGGTTACAATTAAAAAATATAATTTCCAAATTAATTCATATTAGGAATATAAATTAAACCGATAATTTCATTACATTTAAAGTAAAGTATGATAAGTCAATTAGTTCAAAAGGTAGAACAAAATTTTATTTTTAAACATTAGTTTTAGTTATACAGAATATGATGTATAAATTTGACCCCCTTTTTTTATGATAGTTATTTCATTAATTGAAAATCATTAGAAAATGTAGACAAGTTCCATAAATTTTTTATAATATGTTGTAGAAATACATAAAGGTGTTTATCATTCCAAAATAAATATGGGTTACATTCGGGTTTCGAAATGTGACAAGATAACAAACGAATACGAATGGAAATAATAGTCAACAAATAGTACGAAATCAATGGTACAAAAGAGAACGAAACAAATGTCGTATGAATTCTTAAAGAGAATAATAAGATAAAGGCGTTGATAGTAAGAGGATAAGAAATAATATATTAAAAAAGTTGTCAATTTTGTTAGTGCGGTCGATGGTTCACCCATATCAGTTTGTTAATTTAGCGGTGGTCGATACATGATCGGAAATAAGATCCATACAAAAATTTTAATAAAAGAATTTTCCTAATAATCACTTGTAATTAAAATAAATCAAATGAACAATGTTAGTGTTTAAAGAGACAAGTTAAAGCACGATTCACAAGAGTGGATTTCGAGACAAACGAGAGTGACGGACGTCATCCCGGATATACGAAAATCACTCTAGTGATAATTCATTATTCACGTGCGGAGACATTCCAAAGATCTACTCAGTCGCATAAAGAAGATTGGACGAGAAGGAAGGATAAAACATCGAGACTTTCAAGTCATTTATCAACAGTCAGTAATTAGACGAACGGTCAAAAGAAATCAGTTCCAAGACAAAATGAAGTAACAAGTGGAAAAACGATTGTCGAGTAAAAACGTATTCGTAAGCGCGTAATTCGTTCAAGAAAAGGTAAGAAAACATATGCGGATGCATAGAAATTGCGCTACTTGCATGAAATATAAAGGTTTTTAAAACTAATTTTCATTTTATTTATCTTTATCATAAATACAAGTAAAAAGTTGATTATTATCAAGATTTTTAAGTGGACTACTATTCAGCCTAGCATGGCTCCATCTAAATTGGACATAGGTGATCAGGCCATGTATAATTTAGGAATAGCAATGCAGTGCTCAGTTTCGTCGAAAAGTATTACGTTTCTTATGTTTATATATAAACCATGCCATTTGTAAAATGGAATTTAAAAATAGTTTATAAATTTATAGGATACAAGTAATTTGTGAGATACTTAATAAGCAACTTTTAATCTTACGAAAAGTATTTTATAAGACCAAAGTAAAAATAATTGGTGAAAATAATCGTAAAACAATATCAGATTTATTTATAATATGACATTATGACAACGTATAAAGTAGTCAAAGTTTTGCAAAAAGTGGCAAATAGTAGCTCATAAAACAACCAATGAAATGGTTACAAGTTGTTAATGTTTCAAAAGGTTTTAAGATTTAGACGAAAACGCCATGAGACACGCGATAAAATATTGACGAAGAATATGAAGACAAAATTCAAAACTCAACCCAAGTCAGTGGAAGGTTAGAAGAAAACGAAAATAAAATAACATCCAATGACAATTGAGTCATATATATAAAAAGAATAAATCAATCCACATGTGTATTCTATGTAAGATACTCAACACAACATGCTTTTAAGAAAGTATATTATTGATTTTCAAATTACACCATTAATCCGGTAATTGCTAATCCTGTAATGTTTCTATTTTTAAACATTTTCACATGCAACTAGTATTCGTTAGTTGTAAAATAATATTTGTTAAAATTTTACGATCTCAAATGAAATCAAAACAACTTAGAAACATTTAAAACTCATGTTCTGAATTTTTCTATCAGATTTAACTTTTAATATGAGCCGATTAATTGACCCGATAAACGACATCTCCAAGACTCGGAGTCTAAAACATTTTGATGCAAAACGACGTTTCAGACGACTTTCTAGTTTTACCCGAGACCTGAAAACCAATGTAAAATGACCAAAATACCCCTGCAAGTTCTGTGCAGGTTTGACTGTTTTATTTTAAAAAAAAACGCAGGTTTTACTTTTATGTTTTGACCTGTTATACTGCCCCTGCAGTTTCTACATAAAATGTATTTTTTTCGACACTTCCTAACGACTCAAAATATATACACACATGTCTTGTGGATTTTACAACAACGAAAAATAAATCTCATAATGAGCATCAAATAATAATATAGCATAATGAATGACACAAGATGCTTCAAGGTATTCAACACGAAATTTAGGAAGTAAAACGGTAATTGACGTTCATAATTTAAGTTTCAAGGGGCAATGTAGGCAAATCTCCTTGGTGCCACGATTGTCAAAAAACACAAAACATAAAAAGAAAAGAATGGAACATTCATAGGTTGCGTTCCGAGAGCAAGAAGGTTAATGAAAAACAAATGATACCATTTTATATAAGTAAAATCGTATTCCAATTCTAGTGTCATAATCTAGACGATGATTTATAGAATAACGATGACGTTATCGAGATATAAGTGAACAATACACTTCGGAGTCGATACATATAAATGTCAATAAATAGCGGTTAGTCTATTCCAAGGACACATTGAACTACACAATGGTCTAGAGACTACGTTTCAAGACGTCCAAGCACAAATAGCCGGAAGACGATTTGGATATCTACGTAGATATCTCAAAGGGTTAAATAATGAAAGTAACGCGCGCAGATGAAGGTATGTAAGGTCATAATATAAAATTTTTGCAATAAAAGCAGTTTAAATAGTTCAAAAATAAATACAGAAAGATATTGAAAATTCGTATTTATTTAAGTTAATCATTAATAAATGATAAACTTTTATCGAAAAGTTTAACGACATAAATATATATCGATAAAGGATTATAGTATTTATTTAGAACTACTTAGCAATAAGGCATACATAATAATGTATACTAAAGTTGTAATCCCAGAAGTAGCTTGAACCTGAAGTCACGCGAAATCATGTGCACCGACTCTTTGAAAAATAAAACTGACAGTTATAGTTTAGGTTTTTAGAAAAAGACCTAGTTCTCTATAACTCATGGCTCTGGTATCAATCTCTAACACCCCCAAATTTACACGCAGCGGAATACATTTTTGGGTGCTAAACAATGATACAACAACACCTAATTTATAAAGAACGACTCGAAAAGAGACGTTTTAGATTTATCGTTCCTAAAATATTTGTCAGAGTAGCGTAGTCCCAAGTAATCGTTACCAAAATATAAGTTAAAACAACAAATTAGTTTGTTTTAAAAATGGAACGATAATTAAATCAAAGAGTTTGAACAACAAAAGCAGTGCACAACTTCATTCCCGTGACCTCCAAGCTTCCACTTCTTGATTACCTGAAATACATGTGAGTAAGACAATCAGCAAAAATGCCGAGTGAATCTATAGGTTTATGAAATCAATTTGAACACAAGCAAAGCTTATAAGTTTGTGGCATGCTTATAAGCATCAAATAATAATTTGCATCAACAATGATAATTGTATATAGCATAAATTGCAATAAGCTCATGGAACCGAGCCCTTAGACACTCCCATATCAGTCTAATAAGACGAGAGATTTATTAATTGTCGGTTACCTCCAGATTATTGGTACATTGCCGTATACCTGACTTCTCAATACAATATGCTCAAACAGTGTGGAGGTCGGGCCTAAGCTTCTATGACAAGTCCACAAAAACTGAACCGGGGCGGCTTCCCCCATAGATCTATTAATTGTACTAGCGGTTAACCCATCATAGGTTAATTAACGGTCCATAATTGAGGTTTTAACAAAGGCAATCACTTAATGCAATTTAAAGGCAACCACGGGTCCATTCATAGAGGGACAAAGCATACCATAGAAATCTTGTGTTCTAAGTTTATAAAACATGTATTCCCCCTCGCGGGTTTAAAATCATTTAATAACTAGTATAAAGCGAGGCTATAGACTCACCTTAGCCAATAGTGGTAATGAGACGATCGCCGATGATAGATGATGCCTTTCAAACACGAGAACCGCAACCTATCAAATGAGGTGCGTTCATTAATAATAGACTCGAGAAATAAACCATACATAAGAATATAAAACTCGACTCATAAAATCACGACAAACTCGAGAGAAAACGATACAAGTGATACTATTACACTCTCCTATATATTCATTTTATTGTTCTATGCTTTTAATAAAAATCTGCCGGAACATACCGAATGTCCAAGCCGTTTTCCCATACTTAAACATATCAAATTTTTATGATACTACTCAGAGAACTCACTTACTATATGTAGAAAGTCCTCCCAAGAGCCCATTAAAAGATTTTACTTTTAAAGTTCCCTGCCCGACTCATCTTTGAATCACAAAATCCGGACAGTTTAGCGACCTTGACTTACGAAACCATTTTGACCATTCTAAACAACTCCATTTATAAAACCGCCAATTGATTCTAAAAATAGACTCAAAATGCTAAACTTGGAGCCTGAGAACAGCCCTTGAATCATTTTGATACTCATTTTATAGTCCCCGAGATTCGATCTAAATATCGACAACTATTTTCGGATTGTGTCGACACTCGTCTCCCGGTACACGAAAATCAAACTAGTGTATCTTCCACCTCGTTTGGAGTTGGAAGGCCTACTTTATATCAAATCGAAGCTAACGAAATTCTCTACAACATAATCCCATAATATCAACCCATTTTAAGACTTAAGATTTCCGAAAATGCCTCTAAACGTACTGCCTAAAATTGGCCATTTAAAAACCATACAAAATCAAGTTTTTGATCAAAACCAACAACTTTTATCATCATTCTAACATCCTAATATCATCATAACCTAATCCTAACACTTGTATCATCATCAAAATCAAAAACCCAAAATCAAAAATATATTTTCTTTACAAAAATAGCATGATCTACACATGATTATCACTAGATAATCACATGCAACATCATCTAACAACTTTACTCACCAAGATTCTTGATCAAAATTTCAAAGTTCATGCATGTTGATGAAATTTGTACCAAAAGAATCCCCTTGAAAAATTAGAAATGGGACTAGTCTTTTTTTTGGAAGAATCAAGCTAGATAATGGAAAATTTTGATGTATATGTTTAAAGGGGTGTATGGTTTTTGGAGAAAAAGGAGATAGGAAGAAGAAATGGTGGTTTTTATTGTAATGAATTTTAAATGAAATGGTGTTAGTGGAAATATTATATATAGTGTAAGGTTAGGGTAGTTTTTGCCAATTTGTGATAGTTTTGGTCCAAAATGTAATAAAACAGTTTAAAAGGGTAGAAAATGTAAATTGTAAATTTTGAAATATTTACGAGACTCGGGTTTCGTAAAAATACTAAAAAGTTTAAACGCACACGAAAAATAATAATATAACGACTCGATACGTAATTAAAACGATATTGTCGAGAGTATTAAATATCGAAACGATTGATAATAAAATATAAAGTTTTTGGCATCCGTCGGTATCGCGATCACTAGTTGTCCTCGTTACTCATCAAAATATCAAAATATAATATTCAATATCGGTCAACTTAAACCGTTAAGCATAATATTATTTAACGTTATAAAATACTTCAAAATAATTGAAAGTAGAATTAAATTATGACCTTATTTTTACGGGTTTTACAATTTATGAGAAAAATTAATAAATAATTAAGTAAATAAATCGACACCATTCGCATTTGGTTGCACGAACCATTTGAGACACTCATACATATTTTCAAAATAGACTATTCACAAAATAACGGTAAGGTGGTTCAAGATTAAAGATCATTGCAAGCACAACAAGTAACAAAATCAAGAATCAAGGAGATCGAACGAGGTAAACGAGCAATATAATTGCCAACTAAAATTAACTACATTAGAAATGAAAATATTTCAAACATATGGCAAAAGTCTTGGGATAACAACAGCGATCTACGAATACATGGAGTAAAAATTGAATATCAACACAAGCGTCAAAAAATTATAAAACAACGATCAAAATTCACATCGTCTCGAGTTGCACACACATTCCACCAAGGGTAAACGGGGAGAGAAGAATAATCACTTGGTTAAATAGAAACAATTTCACCAGGAAGATCGAGTTCTTTCACCTCTACAATTTGATAAAGCGGCTTCGCCTCCTTGCTTTTGTTCGATATAAATAAATAACCAATTTAATGAAGATTTATAGCATCATTCAAGCAAATACAGAATTTTTAGGTTTCATTAACCGAATGAAGAAAGAAAAAAAAATGCAGCGTCCATGAACATGACAAAAATACACCGGGTGACACACCCTCATTATCAATTACCAGCGAAGTAGCAATTCAAAAACAAATATAATAATAAAGGTTTCATACCATAGACGATATTAAAATGAACAATCATATTACTACCCAAGTTCAGATTTAGACTCGCGAAATCAAAGAAGTGATGTTGTATGATCGAACCATCGTGACTCGAAATATTAAATATACATCTTTATTAAATAATATACAAGTAGGCGTGTGTTGTATAATCCAGTTGCGTATAATAATTAGTGTCACCTTGTACATTGTAAAACCGAACATTTACACATTTTTAATTTGTGTTACACCATTAAAGAATTTATACCTTTCATTTTCCAATCTTTACAACGTTTTCATTTCTGGAAAAATTTCAATCTCTCG
Source organism: Glebionis coronaria (assembly GCA_025667525.1). Taxonomy (NCBI): domain Eukaryota; kingdom Viridiplantae; phylum Streptophyta; class Magnoliopsida; order Asterales; family Asteraceae; genus Glebionis; species Glebionis coronaria. Next base: position 35,671 of record JANFOE010002923.1, read on the forward strand.
GAAATTATTAACATTAGTAGATGCGGCGACTCGGTTATCATAATTGACAAATCATTAGGTTTGAAAATCTCCATACTTGTGTCAAAATCTCGTTAATGTTAAATCTTAAGTACCAAAACGTATACAGTAAGAATTTTCCAAGTTTTACGTTTTTATTATTACGACTTATATTATCACATATATACACATATCCAACATGACTCAAACTAGTCCAATTAACTCTTAAAATCAACTTTTGACTTTTTATTATACATAAGTCTTCCTTAAAACTGGTTTGTTAAATCACATTCGCGCACTTCGACTCAAATGATAAAGAGGTTTCACGTTGTTTTATCTCAGATAATTTACTGATTTTAGTCGACACTTGACTCTCGATGATAATAATAAAATAATAAATAATTAAGATGCTTATTTCAATAATTCAAAGATATATATAATTCAACTTTTAATCATTAGCCCATTATCAAGTGATTTTAAAATTAACACATCTCGCAGCGGAATAAAACAAAAGATTTTTCAAACGATTTTAAACAAGCATCATCGAATTATGCATAGTGATTCTCTATAACGACAATTAAATAAACAAATGATTCCCAATGACGTTCCATCAATGTTTAAAAATTTATTTCAAGCATTATAATTTCTTACTTAAGGTGTATATTCCGATTTTTTTTATCCCAGTTTATTCGCTATAACAAGTAACGTGTTCTAGTTTATACCAATGCATACATAACATAACCTTATGTTTAAAATAAAACAAATTTTACAAAGTTTTTATCTCCAAAATACCTGACCAATTCTTCCACTCATGTTTTATATTACAAGATACGCCAAAAGTTTGCTACATTGACCCGAGAATTAATTCATACTAAATCCAAAGTTACATATACTCAATAGTCATATCGTAAATTTTATTATAAACTCCTTTTTCAAATTATATTAAACAAATTCTTAACAAATCCATCACTAGCTTCTAGTATCAAATTATTAATGTATAAAAACAAGGATTTTACGAGTAATATAAATTACTTATTAAGATATACCAACCAAGGTTGAAGGAAAAATAATTTCACTTTGTTCATTTTACTCCCTATAAGAGTTTTACTTTTTACAAGACACATCATAAGTCATTTTTGTCCAAAAGTTTCATTCACCATTTATTTAATATGTAAAACACTTTATGTTTAAATCATTCGATCAACAAAGTTTTATGCTTATTTACCTCGCACAAATGCCGGACCTCGTCATGTATAATATCGAATTGAAAATAATGAAACAACAAAAACAAAATGAAATAAACGAAGCGAGAATACGTATGTCAACTAAGTGTTGTTATCGGCCTCGGATCAGTCTCGAAATTGTACGCCACAAAATTAACACAAACCAACCAAATTTCAAGTTATCGCGATTGATCACAACGCTAGTCTATTTTTAAAACGCATATTTAATTTCAAGTAGGAGGATAAGAACGATTAAATGGTGATACGCCTCAACCATGTTTCATAATATACACACATGATTCGTCGCTACGATGCACATATCGTTGATTATACTTCGTCTATATTATAGTTGCGCCAACTAACATATCAAACCCATTAGGAATAAAGGAAATAAAGTAATACGTAAGTAAATTACGTTTCAAAAGAAAATGTCCAAAATGACACATCACGGTGCGATAACGACAATCGAGATCAATCTTGTCGATATAAAATATGTTACGAAGCATCATTTACGTATATAGAGTATCAAACGAGGTTCACACTCGGTTATTCGATCAATAAATTAATTATCAAGATTGATAATTGGCGGTGAGGCTGAATTCTCAACAAAACCGCATTTTAAATGTATGATAATCACACAAGGACCATTCCTTTGCGTGCAATGCCTCCAAATACCATATTATATATATACCTATACATACAATCGTTCCTACATACACGTAGGATTACAACGTAGTGTTGCCATGTAATGCAATGTAGCCCGTTATGCCAAATACATGCAACATATAAGATAATCTTACAAGAATCTGTAAATTACGATAATAAGTACTCAACGTACAAAACAATATATCTTAATATATATCATAGTATTTACTTACTAAATACTAGGGAATTCGTGTTAGTTTGAGGGATACATCTAAAATATAAAGCAATGCTAAAGAAATCTTACCGGAGCCATGCAGGATAGTTGTGTGCTTGGACAATTTCTTACGACACCAAAAGTTATAGTTTAGGATTTTTCAAAATGACCTAGTTCTCTATAACTCATGGCTCTGATTACCAATCTATAACACCCCCACAAATGCTATGCGCAGCGGAACTACAACATTTAGGTGCTACTTAGTTATCATCACACATAAGCTATATTAAACGACTCAAAGAGACGTAAAAGTTTAAACATAAATTTAAACATTATTAAAATCATACAAGTCTACAGTTTTCCAAATCCCAAGATAATACTAAACAGAGTTTGCGTTAGGTCCCCACTGAATCTCAACCCAAAAGTACATTTTTGCTCACATGACAGAAAAATAACAGAGTTTTAAGTTAAATAAGGGTGGAAAAACAAGTAGACCGCCAAGCCACAACAACTTCCATCCTCGCATGCTCCGCTGCTATCAATCTTGGTTACCTGAAACACATGCTTAAAACTGTCAACACAAAGGTTGAGCGAATCTATAGGTTAAGTACTAAAAACCAATCATGATCATTCAATAGAATTGTCGCGCAAACAATCTATTATTCAAGGATATGACAATTGTGTTTAAGCTCATGACACTAATCCGTTAACTCAATCACCCGCGTAATAATTACCGGCGTGATTCAGATGAAACCAGTGCCCCTACTAAAGGCATTAGTTGCAATTATACCTTATCTCTTATCACAAATTATCCGTCCGCAGGGGGTATCAACGTACTAGCCCTCGTCTCGGATAGGGTAGTCAACCCCATAGTACTATCACTTTGTATAAGCGGCTATTTCCCCCTTCGCAAGGGCAAGACAATAGTTAATAGTTCATGAAATTAGGGCCTTTTGCAACTAGGTACTCAACACAATTTCAAGGCAACATTCGGGTCCAACAATCATTCATGACTTATGTTCATTTTCATTTAAATAGCATGTATCCCCCTCGCGGGTAAAAACATTTGAAATAAGTAAAGAGCGAGGCTATAGACTCACCTTGCGTATTAGTAGTGGTTCTAGCGAAGACGTAACGAGAAATGTCACCGACGACGTGGATGCCCGGGAAAATTTAACACTTGACCTAAAAATCAAGGTACGAAAACCAAATCAATACTCCGCGTACATTATTGTACTAAACACACGCATATGAAAACACACTCAACGCTTATGAAAACTCACGCCAAAATCAAACAAGTAGTTGTTACTAGACTTATATCATTTATCAATGTTATTAAAGTAACTATCCATTTTACGATTTCGCCGATACTTACCAAAAGTATGGGCTGTTTTCCTAAACTTATACCCTTTTATAAAATTTGGGAAAATTCTCAAAAATACCTTAAGACCTGTAGAAAATCCATTTTTAATCCCATAAAAAGTTTTCACTTCTATGACTCGTTACACATCACATTTCTAAACATACACTTTTAGGACTGATTTTGCACGTTGACCATGTTAGACTTGTTTGACCCATTTATAATACACCATCGACTAATCCGACACCTAAGTCTAAAAATAGACTCACAAATGCAGGTTTGAGACCAAAAATAAACTTTCAAACATTTACCAAACTCTATCTATGGTCCCCGGGATTTGACCCAAAACCAAACACAAATTCGGATTGTGTTGATTCTCATCTCCCGGTACACGTATTTTCAAAATAACATAACTTTTGACTCGTTTGGAGTTAAAAGCTCTATCTTATACCGAAACGAGCGTCTCGACGACCACTACAACTATATCCTACAATCACAACCTGGACCAAAAATTAAAACCACGAAAATATCCCTAAACAATCTGTTTGAAAACGACTCATTCAAAATCACCTTTCTACTTGTTTTCAATCCATTCCACCATTACCTAGACCTATTCTAACCACTTATAATCATTCCCAAACACCCTAAACAGCCTATACTACCAAGAACATCAAACCCTAATCAAAACCCAATTCTAAATCATACATGCAATTAGTTCTAACCATTCAAAAACACTAGAAACATCATTCTAAACACAACCCCACAACACATTTCATCAAACACCTTGAACACACCAAACACCCCCCACATTTCGTGGCCTTTTGGGGCTGTGGAAGACCAATAACATAAAACCCATCTTGTTTTATGGATGATTTAACATTATAAACGCATAAATTAAACTTGTGTACCATTTAATTAGATCAAAACCCATTTATAAAAAATCATAAATTTTTGGAAAGATTTCTTGATTGCATGTGTGTTTTTGTTTGTGGGATTTACTTACAAGGTGAATTAGAAGGTTGGTATTTGATTGGATTCTCCAAAAACCCAAGAAAAATAATGGTGGTGGTGGTTGTGTGGTGGGTGGCCGACGGCCATAGGAGAGAAAAGAAAGAGATGAATTTTTTTTTTTGCAAAATGAAGTGTGTGTAAGCCTTTGTTCCTTTTTGTAAAAATGGAGGGACCTAAGTGGTCATTTTTGCTTTATTTTGGCCTTTCTAATAAACGCCCAATTAAAGAGCGAGATTTTGGCTAAATGACGGGTTTTAAATTTTTGCGGGAGTCGGGTTTCACCAAAAATTATTTCCAAAGGTTAAAACGCACGCAAAAGGAATATACATATGGTTCCGACTCGACTTAACACGTAATAAAAATAAAATCTCGAAAAACACAAATATCGATCAATCTATAACAAAAGATAAATTTCGGGCATCCGTCAGTATCGTAGTCGTCATCGATTCTTCTTGAATCGTCAAACGTTAAAATTTCGACCTTAAACGTTGGTTTCAACTTAAACCGTCAAATAAATCCACGATAAAATTTCTTAAAAATTTCAAAAATATACGTAATATAGGATTAAATAAATGACGTTGGGCTCGGGATATCACATCCACAAGTGAGCCACAACTTAAGAGATATGCTCATACTGAACAGCTCTTGAGACAATAACTTAGCATCTTACGGCACTTTCACGGGTCTTACAACTAAGCTTCCATTTATCCGTGAAGCGACAAGTGCCTACAAATGGGACATCAAGAATTTGACCAAACACTTCGAGAGAGTATTGAATGAGTTGATCTTTCAAGATGAACCTAACAAATATTCCATCATTGTTTTCAATGACGGAGTATGTGCTAAAGAACTCCAATAGGAATCGAGGATAGATGTCTTCCTTAATGTTCAACAAACAATCAAATCTAATGTTTTCAAACATGGACTTGATGTAGACATAATCCTTGATATCTTTTTCGACAACTCTACCCTCATGAAAGCAACGAGATTGAAGAGAGGAAAAAGTATAGGAAAGGTAAGTTGAGTGACAAAAGTCAGATAGGTCAGGCATATATTGTTTGGTGAGTTGATGATCCTTTTGGTATTGTGAAGGCATGATTAATACCTAAATAAACACAAGACAATATTTTTCCAATAACTCATATGAAAAATAAAATCAAAAATTGAAAATATGAGAATGTGTTATATCAATTTCTTGACAAACAAAGGATTGAATCCATAACATCCTCATGTTCACAATGCATCTATTCCATCATTAACCAAGAACACATAAACTATGTTGGATCAAAAATGGATTAGAACATTGGTTTTTCAAAACAAGGTTTTTAGGTAAGCATTAACAGTGTCATTACCTACTTGTTCATGGGTTCATCTCAAATCCATCATTCAACCAAAATCATTTAGCCTAAATTCGGATTTGTTCTACAAGTGGGTTTTAGTGAAATCTTAATGAATATGAACCTAAGGAATCATAGTAAAATAACCATGTCAACCCACATTCCTATTAAGGTTTTAATTCAATTTCAATTTTAAAAATCCCCAATTATGAAAGGATGAACCCTAGAACAAAATAGATGAAATTGAAAGAAAATACTTACAATTAATTGATGTTAGATGAAGGATGAGTGAAACCCACAACTTGGAATCAATTAATTTGAGTGATTGAAGGTTTTGGAAGCTTCAACAATGGTAGAAAAACAAGAAAATCGTCGATGTGTGTTTTTGGGAGAGAGATAGTGGTTTGAAAAGAATAAAATAATCAAACTGGCGCTCTGACAAAACTTACTGCCCGCGGTACCTTATCGATAAGGTACCGCGCCTTTGAGCCGCCTAGATAAGGAACCGCCTACAGAGGCAGGTTTCTATCTATGAAAAACGCCAATTTTGAAAACCAAGTTTTTCTAAAATACTTAAGATTAAATCATGAGCCTTTTAGAATATCATTGGATCATCATAACACTAAGCAATATGTTTTAATGAAGGAGTACGAGTTGAATCAAGATCGAAAAGAACCGAAACGGACAAACGACTACTCGTAGCAAAACGACTAAGTGGAGAGAAGTCAAGGGAAGTGAATCAAGACTAGGACCAATGATCAAGGGATTAATGACAATCTTCAAATAGTGGTAACGAAGAGCTTGTGTCATATATAGTGGTTTAAGACGTGCCTTTCTGGCGAAACGTTAAACGGATTTGGTAATGAATAAGCACAAAGCAATTATTCAAGTATAGACTAAGATCACTTTCAATAATAGTCTTAGTCTAAACCAAAATATGAGCAAGGTATTAATTCACTTTCTCTCCCACAAAGGGCCTACTAATCGTATGGGTGCAAACCATGGAAATCATGCTTGATACTTTAAGCTTCTACTAACTCACTCTACATCACCATAGTGAGTCAAGTATCCAAGCAATAAAGGTTGAGAGGATAAAGGAAAAGAAACACAAACCACAAATAAATGTCAAGGCAAGGATGCCGAGAACAAGCACATAGTCAAGTAATGATCAAAAGAATGATCAAAGGGCGTGTGGAAGAACGAAAGCTACCTTGGCCACAAAGAGCAATCCATGAAGGAATAAGTGCTATGCCCAATCAATGACTATGATGAGTACTAAGTCTTCAAGGACTAGTATCATTCCCAATCATCTTGGTATCATCATTCAAAGATGTTAAAGATCAATGAAGATGAGTTTTCTACAAGTGCAAGTAACTCAATCCACAACCAATTAAGTGATTGATCTTCATGAGTACCTACACAAAGCAAGATGCAAACTAGTAGATACATTTCAAGAGTATATCTAAAATGCATAAAGGCTACTAATCTTAAGTGGGATGCAATATTATCAATTAAAAGACCTATTTTCAAAGAAAATATAGTTTTGACCAAAGAGAAACTTTAGTATAACTAGACCTTCTAATTTGAGGAGACAATGGATCGATCCAAGTTTCAAAGTACAATATACTTTAAAGATCTTGAGTGACCATCGCTCTGATACCAGTTGTAGAAACTAGAAGGGGGGGGGGGGTTGAATAGTTTCTCTTCGATTGGTGACCAAATTAAAATTACTTTCAATTTGGTTTGTATCAAAACTATCTTTTACTTGAGGCTAAGTTGCATAATGATTATGTTCAATTCAAATGCACTTGCAAAGATAATAGGTAAGTGTAATAATAATGAAATAGGTAAAAAGTAAGGAAGGAGACAACCTAGTGGGAAGACACCAAGATTTATAGTGGTTCGACAACAAGGCTCTATCCTCGTTTCTACTCCACTCCTCGAGTACACCTACTCGAGATTTCCACTATATCCACAAGCTCCCTTCTCGGCGAAGAAAACCTTACATCGTTGCTTACATTATTTTTTGACACTAAGCTAAATGTTGAGACCTAATCTTTAGCTAGGACCAATCTACACGACGTTGCCTACTTCACAATTTAACGACACAAGGCTAAATGTCGGGTTCTAAACTTAAGGTAGAACCAATCTTCACGACGTTGCCTACTTCACCATTTTACAACACAAGGCTAGATGTCGAGTTCTAATCGAAAGCTAGAACCAATCTTCACGACTTTTCACTTTGAAGCTAAGTGAGAACTTCACACAACACAACTACTAGTCACTTTAAAGTTTAGTGAGAACTCACAAGACACAACCACATCACTTTTTAGTTTAGTGAGAACTCCTAATCAAATCTATTACAACTCAACTAGACTTATCCAAGTACACACATGTAGCTTGGATTTACACAACACAAATCCAAGCAAACACATATGCAATGGATGTACACAACAAATCCAAGTATCCACAAATAACTTGGATGAACACAACTAGTCCAAGAATTCATAAATACATTGGATTGACCTAAAACAAAAAAAGGTATCATGATGAATATGACTAGCTCATAGATTCATCTTTATCACAACACTAGTGAGTGAGTGATCTTCTCATTGGACAAGGTAAAGGAGGGGATCAAGAGGATAATCATATGTAAACATCCTTAACAATTTAAGTGATCCTTTACTAATGATTATGCTATAGAAAATAGAAAGAGGGCTGAGAAAAACGTCCAAGAGGCTTACTGGAAAATGAGATTTGACCCACTATTTAAAGGAGACAAAGTATAACGGATCTATAACGGCTAGATGTGCGCGGTACCTTATCTCACCCCGCGGTACCTTATCGCTAAGGAACCGCGTAGGTACTTAAGGTACCGCCACTAAACTCCGCTCCGTTTTTTGTCTTTTAGTGGGGTGGGAATATCTGAGGTATTTGAAACCTTCAAAGGATATTCTAACAACATTTGGAATATGCTATTTTCAAATTTTCATTTTCCATTTTAATAAAACATTTTCTAAAAAAGAAAGTTTATAAAAAGTATTAACAAAAGTGAGTTTTAAGGATAATCATTTTGATGATCACTAAGTATGATTAAGAAAGGTTAGCGATATGATTATTACCTTGATGATAGTGTTAGTTAAATAATTCATTTTGTGTTTTACACTAAATGTGTTGTATGGTTTGTTGTGATCAAAACTAAGAAAGATTAGTTAACACTAATAATGTTTTTAGGCATCACTTACATTAACAGATGGTTTTTGAAAGAAACTGTGCAAAAAGGGTTAAAAGAAAACCTGGAAATGATCCACTATTTATAGGACAACATTGCAACGGTCAAAAACACCCGCGGTTCCTTATCTCTACCTGCAGTACCTTATCAATAAGGAACCGCGGGTTCCTTTAAGGAACCTCCGCGTCGGAGTCCGTGCAAATTTTTCCTTTAGTGAGGATATGCCATCTGGGGTAGTTTATACCCTCAAAGGATATTCCTTTGGCATATGGAATATGCCAAATTCAAATTTCTATTTTCTTTTTAATAAAACATTTTCTTAAAAATAATGTTAATTAAAATCTTTTGTCACATTTGATTAAAATGTGAGTTTTAAGAGAATATTAATCCTTGATCACTTAGTTAGGTTAATGACATGTTTGTACATACCTTGAGTGATTCATGCCGAATGCGGTCTTGGAGGTGTCGAGAGAAGTATACAAATGTATTCTTGAGTGATTACGAGTACCTTAACATTTTACATAATGTATTGTGAATTATACGTTTGTCATCAATAAAACACAAAGAGATTATATCGACAAAGCATCGTAATGTTTGCACTAACATTCGTCTTTTCTCGTTTTCTTCGATAAAAGCCCGTGCAAGCCCGTGTTTTCTTCCTTTTTTTATCTTTTGGTCCTAAAACACAATAAAAACACAAACCACGCATAATTCCGACTTTTACGACATAAAATACACGTTTTGGTCTTGTTATTATTGGAAATAAGTGGTAAAAGGACAAGTGTTTTCACACTTATTAACCAACCCTTACTAACATGCTAGGAGGGGGTATATATAACCCACCCTACATGTGGGCTATATGGGCTATACTGTTTACATACTGGACCACGAGCCTAATACTTGAATATATTATTGGAGTGACCGATCCTTTCTAAATACGTAAAAACGTATTTCTAACAATCTCCCCGTAAGGGAGGTCACTTCAAGTTACAATGTCCTAAATAGTCTATAGCTCGTGATCTATGCTAACAATGATGTGACCGATACTTTCCTTGTAAAAACGTATTTCCAACAATCTCCCCCTAAGGGAGGTCACACCATTTTAAAAAATCTTAAATCTAGCATACTATGCTTGAGTCTTCGATCTTGTTCTTGTGAATGTGTTGATGTAATCTTTGACTTTAGTCTTGAGCATGTTTCCTTGCCTTGACCTTGTGCATTCATCACTTGTGAAATTTGCCTCCTCGTGACTTTATGTTCCACATACTTATACCTTTATAAATTCTTGAAAGCTTCAGAGTTTGATACAGCGGAAGACTTGACTTTCAGACTTTCTTGAATTTGTTGAAGTATTAAGTGTATGTAGTATAAGCATGTGGTGACGACTTCTTCTGGATTGTACACCGCAATGTCACCTTCTTGTTATGCTGCATAAGACAGTTAGCAACAAAACATATACACAGATGAAATGGCCTTGAACATTTCATTCTAATTCGGTAGCATTTTACCTCTGGTCGGTGAAGACCGTTGGACGATATTATATATCGTACTTGTGGCAGGTAGTTTCAATTAAGAACCTCCTTGACAAGATTTCGCGGGTAAACCCGTTCTCTTTACTCGACCGTCCAAAGCTGACTGCGAACATAAAGAGTGAATCATTTGGATAAAGTTATCCTCATGATTGAAGTCGTCAATTCATGTTCCTGGAACAAGTTTGATTCATTAAAGAATCGCACCACCGTTGCTTTCCAGTTGTCACTAGCTTGATTCATATAGAATCTTGCAAGTTACCTACCATGTGTTGTTTGATGTTAACACTAGAAGGATTTCTACTCATCACCGTGAACACTAAAGAGTGTCACTCTGAGTGTTCTGGCAAGATCACTAAGATATTGCATAGAGGCCCGGAACGTGTTTAAATTTAGTTAAGAATTAAACCATTGTTGCTTTCTAGTTATCACAAGCTTAATTCATAAAGAATCGTACAAGTCACCTACCATGAGCTTTTTGATGTTCGCTCAAGAAGGATTTCCATCTTCATTGTATATACTTTCGTATTACTCGGATGTTCGGGCAAGATCATGAAGATTTTGCGTAGGACTCTTAAGAACTTTCTTACTTTTCACAGTATGTGAAGAAGCAAGTAATTATGAAAGTGTGTCCTAATGAGATATTTGATGATCTCAAATGGCTCTAGACTCGATCGTGCATTTTGGATTTTTAGTGATCGGAGGCTGGAGAGGAGTGCCACCATTTCAATACCAATTTATTCGGAGTGAATAAATCAATAGATAATGCGTTATCTCCGTGTGATTAAAACAAATATCTTTTAAGAGATATATGAGTTAGCTGGGATGGGTTGTGCCTTGCATCACTGGGTCTATGATGTCTATTTTCAATATCAAGAATCATTAAAAAATGATCTCAATAGCATATGAATTGACCCGGTTTCTGCCTAAGGTTGTAAGGAGGTCTACTTTTTTTACACCCTTTATCTTTACAATTCTTTTTCATTCTTCAACCCCTTCAATGCTTACCAATACGTCATAACTAGCACCTTGTTGTGATTGTTCCAGTGCTAACTTAAGTACTTGGTCGGCATTCAGCTACGTTCACAATCTTTCTCCATATTTCCTAAGGACTAGTATTTTTATCTATGAAGTGTCCTTGGGAAGATTCCTCTGGTTTTAGAAGAATTATTGGACTTAACCTATCCTACCATCCTTGTGTCACCACAATCGTCACCGTCGTGAATAGAGATGTTTTGGGTAAGTGTATGTCACCATGAAATCCATTTTGATATCCAAATCCATTTTGCTCCCCCTTAACATATGCCATGATATTCGAAAACATTTCGCACATGTCGGGATGAGCCATCACATTAAGTCAAACCATTAAATTGATTAATCTCATTATTAAATCACATTTTCTCCCCCATATTAAAAATATTAACCCAATCGATGTTTTTAATATCAATTGATTTAATAGCATTTTAAGAAAATTTGGGAAGAAAAATGCAAATCCAATTATCTTCATGAATTACACAAGCTCCCCCTCAAATTAAGGAGGGTGTACTTGAAACGTAAATTAAATACCTTTTAAACACAAGTGTAAGGTATTTATCACGTGCAAAGATCATATATGATAATGTATTCACAATATTAGCAATTTACGAGGTTGGACCTGAATGATGGAGAACATCATATGATAGAATCACATGGTTCTTGTTCACGAATGTTGGTCGTCTCGTCGCGTCTGAAGTTATCTCTTGACTCCATGTGTACGAGTGATATCGTTGTCTTGACACCAATATGTGAACTTGGCACTTTCGACGTCAAGGATTCTGAATGCTGGACAATTGCTCCCCCTCAATTGTTGACCCGTGTTCTATTGAAAGAGTTGTAGTCGCCGTTTGAGTAGTCGCATCGTCGAGTATGTAGATATCAGTTGTAAATTGCTACGGTTTGTGGAGATGATAACTTCATAAAAATAAGATTTATCTTGTTTTAACAAATAAATGCACTGACACGTACATATATTCGTGTTAGATTGTGTTATTACGTAAACACAATCCCTTACATGGTTATAAAGTAAACCATGCCCGAGAAAATTAATTCCCGTTGTTGAGTCAAAGCTTTCCGGTGAAATGCTTGACTTGAGTATGAAAATCGGGTTACTATCTGAAATAATAGGAAGCCATTTTGAGCATGTTTTAAAACATTTGAACTTCTGCTCGAACTTTATTTACAACCCCGTGTCATTATTGAATGACATTTCTAGTATCGTAAATATATCGATTCCAGAAGACATGCTCTTTTTATCAAAACGTTTTTGAACACACAATTTTGAAAGATTTAGAAAAACCTTTTGAGAAATTCTCGAAAAATTGTGTTCAAAGTTTTGAAAACCAATTACTTGAGCTTAAGATGTTGAATATCTTACTAAACGAGCTCAAGTCCGAGAAGTTGTAAACTTCCCGTTGTTAAGGATAAGTTACCATCGGCGATAAACTTTCCTTTTAACTGAAGAGCGAGTCCTAAATTGATATTTACTTAGAAGTCGTTTCCATGAGCTTGAAAAACTTTTGAATATTTTAACGTAAAGCTCATGACCGAGAAAGGTGAATTTCTCGTTATGAAGAAAAGTTCTCTTATTTAAAAGATACACTTTCCTTTATGAGCTTAAAACTTAGAATGTTTTAATACAAGCTCGTGACCGAGAAAAATGAATTTCCCGTTACGAGGATAACTTATCTTTAAAGATAAGCTTTCCTAAATATGAAGTCCGAGTTACAGTCTGATATTTAACTGTAAGTCATAGTGCATGAGCTTAAAAACTTCGAATGTTTTTAATATAAACTCATGCCCGAGAAAAAATTAATTTCTCATTATAAGGATAAGTTTATCACCGGCGATAAACTTTCCTTTTAATTGAAGAACGAGTTCTAAGCTGACATTTACTTAGAATTCGTTTTCATGAGCTTGAAAAACTTTTGAATGTTTTAACGTAAAGCTCATGACCGAGAAAGAAGAATTTCTCGTTATAAGGAAAAGTTCTCTTATTTAAAAGAAACACTTTCCGTTATGAGCTTAAAACTTGGAATGTTTTAATACAAGCTCATAACCGAGAAAAATTAATTTCTCGTTACGAGGGTAAGTTATCATTTAAAGATAATCTTCCCTAAAATTGAAATCCGAGTTACACTCTGATATTTAACTATAAGTCATAGTGCATGAGCTTAAAAACTTCGAATGTTTTTAATATAAGCTCATGCCCAAGAAAAATTAATTTCTCGTTGTAAGGATAAGTTTATCATCGGTGATAAACTTTCCTTTCCTTGAGGTCTTGGGCATAATCTGAAATATAATTATACGCCATCTACACGAGCTTAAAACTTTTGAATAGTTTTAATGTAAGCGCGTGTCCGAGAAAAAATTAATTTCTCGTTAATGAGGATAAGTTTATCATAGGCGATAAACTTTCCTTTCTTAGGATCGCGGGTTACAATCTGACATGTGACTGCAAGCCGTTGTGCATGAGCTTAAAAACTTCGAATGTTTTTAACATAAGCTCATGCCCGAGAAAAAATTAATTTCTCGTTGTGAGGATAAGTTTATCATCGGTGATAAACTTTCCTTTCTCTAAAGATCAGGTCATCGTCTGATATTTAACAATGAACCATATACACGAGCTTAAAACCTTTGAATGGTTTTAGGATAAGCTCGTGTCCAAGAAAACTTAATTTCTCGTTAAGAGGGTAAGTTATCGTTGCGTAGATAAACTTCCCTGTCTCTGAAGTCCGGGTCATCGTTTGTCATTTAGCGAGGAGCCATTATACACGAGCTTAAAACCTTTGAATAGTTTTAACGTAAGCTCGTGTCCGAGAAAATTTAATTTCTCGTTTGTGAGGATAAGTTCATCGTTGACGAGATAAACTTCCCTTTCTTTGAGGTCCGGGTCACAATCTGTAATATGACTGTGAGCCATTTTGCATGAGCTTAAAAATTCGAATGTTTTTAACATAATCTCATGCCCGAGAAAACTTAATTTCTCATTGTTAGGTTAAGTTTATCATCGGCGATAAACTTTCCTTTCTTTGATGAACGAGTTATAGTCTGTGATGTGACTATAAGTCCTTAATACAGGTAAGCTTAACCATGAATCCCCTGAGATACTTGTTTCTCTGATATCTGCTTCTTCAGTAACCAAACTCTAAGAGTTTCCTTAGTTGAACGGTATACAATGATTGGACCGCTTCGTTCTTTTGGAACATTAACTTTGGTACATGCATTCTCATTAGGAATTTGCATGCTCTGACATGGGTTAGCGATATCAATTTTAGAAGCACGTGGGGGTTCACAGTTGGCTTTACTTGTGTCAGAGGCGACCTGAGTAGATGATTCACTTGTCTTAGCTGGCAAACGTTTTCTTTTATAGAAAACCTTAAGTTTAGGCTTAAGTGAAGTATCATCTTTATCAATTTCCTCCCTAGTAGTCTTAGTAGAATCAGAGACTATCCTAGTTAAAGGGCACTCGTTTCCTACAAGAGTAAAAGATCTACCAGTGGGGCAACAAACTTTACTAATGGGTTTGATTTTAGCTATCCACTTGGATTTAAGTCTAACACGAGAGTTCACCTCATTAAGTAATTTCTTCACACAAGAGTCATGATTTGCCGTAAAGACACATTTTATGCATGTTTTACAAGTAGCATATTTAATGTCCGAGTAAGATCTAGAATTCCTAGATGATTGATTGACGCTCCTAGGATATGACATACTACGGTTAGCAGTGTTGGGTAATCTAGAAGGCATCTGACTAGGTTTAAAATTCCTATCTCTTACTTGTGTCTTTTGAATAGCTTCCCTTAGACCAAATTTATGGAGAACGTCATTTGAACTAGTTTGAGACGTGTTCTTTGGACTATGTCTGGGGAGACTAGAGGCAATCATGTGATTAGGTCTTGCAAAAGCTGTTTTAGTCACAATGGGCCTAGATGGTGGAGTGACTGGTCTAGAAAGATGAACCATATCAACTTGGGAGACAAACCGCGGTCTCGAGGATTTTGGTCGCTCGGATCTAAATGCAGTCGGTTGTCTAACAGACTGAATTAGAGGCGGCTTCCCCAAGATTGATAGTTTTTCAAGCTTACTGTCCACACTAGTTCCTCTTGTTTTCCTTAATTCATTTCTCAAAGCAGCTATAATAAAAAGCTTTTCTTGAACCTGAGCCTTTAAATTCTCATTCTCTTTGAGCAAGTTATCTTGGGATGCCAATTTAGATTCTAGCAAATTAATTTTTTTCAAAAGTTTATCCTTTTCAGCTTTAGAATCTAGAACTTTTTGATCCAATTTTCGTTCAAGAACAACGTTTGAATTTTCAAGTTTTTCAAAATACTTTTCAAATTTGTTTGTTTTCTTCGAAAATTCAAGTTTGGCATCCTCAAGATTTTTTGATTGCTGAGCAACGATCGTTTCGAGCTCTTTAATCTTGGAATCAGAAATAGTTAATGAAACAGTCATCAGGCAATTATCATGATTGTTAGCATTTTGACCACTTTCTCCCCCATTATGACGCACATCGTATGAATCAGAAATGGTATCGCTATCACTCTTTTCCATCCCATGTTTGTCATAATTAGGTTCGAAATGCTCAATATGCGGCATTTCATCAGCATATACATCATATACAATATTACATTGTACCATGTTTGTAGGCTCTTCGTCATAAACGGGTATGGTGTCATCATAAGAGATGTCTGTAACATTCCCTGACGTGTTGCTGATGTCATGCTTAACTGTTGATTCCATGTCCTTGCAATCTTCAGCAGCCTCCACCTCGTCAATCGTATGACCATTTTCCTTTTGCATCATAGATTCTTGCAGTCCATTACCATACGCTTGCTGAAATCGGGATCTTTCATAAATCGAAGACGAGACCGATGTCATGAGTTTCAATATTGCACCACGGAAATCTCGAAACTTGGTATGTGTATCTCGAAGAAATGACTGACAAATCACTGAACTTTCAGACTTGACGATATTGAATTGGAGGATGTTAATGCAATAATGACTAAAAACGTT
>JANFOE010002924.1:0-5000 GCA_025667525.1 Glebionis coronaria
ACCGATGGATCTCTCGGGACATGTAGAACACCTAATGACTCTTGTAGTATATATATATATATATATATACGTATATATATATATATATATACGTATATATATTATATACGTATATATATATATATATATATATATATATATATATATATATATATAATATATATATATATATATATATATATATATATATATAGATATATATATATATATACGTATATATATATATATACGTATATATATATATATACGTATATATATATATATATATATATATATATATATATATATATATATAGAGTTAGGATCAAATAAGAAGATTAAGTAAAATGAGAAGAATGAGAAGAAACCACAGCCACACATTTCAGATGCACCTACAAAGTCAGATGCATCTCCCCTTAAAATTCTCCTTCCTTTGTGGAATTTGTGGTCAATATTTCTTCTTATTCTTCTCATTTTATTTTTTCTTCTTACTGGATCTCTACTCTATATATATATATACGTATATATATATATATACGTATATATATATATATATATATATATATATATATATATATATATATATATATATATATATATATATATATATATATATATATATATATATATATATATATATATATATATATATATATATATATATATATATATATATATATATATATATATATATATATATATATATATATATATATATATATATATATATATATATATATATATATATATATATATATATATATATATATATATATATATATATATATATATATATATACGTATATATATATATATATATATATATACGTATATATATATATACGTATATATATATATATATATATATATATATATATATATATATAGAGTTAGGGTAAAATAAAACATTTTTTATAATAAAATAAATGAGGTGGAACCACATGCTGCCATGTGTCCCCCCCTTTTTCCAAAAAAAATTGGTGTACATTTGTAATTTTAAAAACTTAAGGGGCAGTTTTAGAATTTTTATTGAAACTATAAATACTCTTTTTTCCTTCTGATTTTCTTTTTTTTTCTTCTTCTTCTTCCTTTATCTCGTAAACCATCCACCACCTGACCTGCCATGAACAACTAATTTCCCATCGTCACCCCCACCACCATGGAATTAAGATGTTGATTGATTCACCGTACTCCTCTAGGTGAAGCTTATCAAGAGACAATGAATGTAAGTTCTTGATTCAAAAAGTTGATGTTTGATTTATCTGGTTTTCTTGATTTAAGTATGTTATATTTAGAGTTTGATTCCAATTTACATCATATTTTCATATAGATCTGTTATAAAGTATAGAAAAATATAGATACAAAACATGTTTAAAAAAGTTGCATACAATGTGTTTGATAAAATGCCTCAACTAGAGGAAAGTTGTTGAACACATAGGATTACAGTTGCCTGAAGGGTAGTTTTATTTTACTGAATTACGCTTAATTTTCTAGTGTATTATAGATTTTGTGTTTTTATCAATCTAAAATGTTAAATTCGGAGTTTTGTTCAAGACCTGGAAAATGGTTGAGAAACATTGTAATGTTGGACATAAATTGTTTGATAAAATGTGTCATAGAGATTTTTATAACTGTAATGCATTAGGATATACAATAATGCAGCAAAACATAACTATAATGCAGTTAGACACTATTTGTAATGTTTTTATAGTTTTTTACTGCATTAAAGTGTTATTCTATTACATTGCAGTTTTATTTCTACTTCATTACATTGTTATTTCTATTGCATTATAATTTGTTATTTCTACTACATTAACGCAATAGAAATGTAGTTTTTACTACATAACTCTAATGAAGTAGGTTACGTACATTCTTCATATGCATGATTTAATGCATTAAAACTTTATTTCTACTATATTAAGGTTTAAGTTCTAATGCATTTAATGCAGTAGGTTACTCGTGTTGTTCATATGCATGATTTACTACATTGCATCTTTATTTCTACTACATTACAGTTTAATTTTAATGCATTGTAATGAAGTAGGTTACGTACATTCTTCATATGCATGATTTAATGCATTAAAACTTTATTTCTACTACATTAAGGTTTAAGTTCTAATGCATTTAATGCAGTAGGTTACTCGTGTTGTTCATATGCATGATTTACTACATTGCAGCTTTATTTCTACTACATTACAGTTTAATTTTAATGCATTGTAATGAAGTAGGTTACGTACATTCTTCATATGCATGATTTAATGCATTGAAACTTTATTTCTACTACATTAAGGTTTAAGTTCTTATGCATTTAATGCAGTAGGTTACTCGTTTTGTTCATATGCATGATTTACTACATGGCAGCTTTATTTCTACTACATTACAGTTTAATTTTAATGCATTGTAATGAAGTAGGTTACGTACATTCTTCATATGCATGATTTAATGCATTGAAACTTTATTTCTACTGAATTGTAGTTTATGTTTTACCGAATTATAGTTTATCTTCGACTGAATTATAGTTTATATTCTACTGAATTATAGTTTATGTTCTACCGAGCTATAGTTTATCGTCTACTGAATTTTAGTTTATCTTCTACTGAATTATATTTATGTTCTACTGAATTATAGTTTATGTTCTACCGATTTATAATTTATCTTCTACTGAATAATAGTTTATGTTCTACTGAATTATAATTTATGTTCTACCGAATTGTAGTTTATCTTCTACTGAATTATAGTTTATCTTCTATTGAATTATATCTTTTATAAGTTTCAGATGAAGGTTAAAATCAATAATCTAGGGTACGAAATGATAAAGCGAAGAACTGAAGTAACTGTTGAAGGACTAACCAAGAGAAGGGGTTGCTCGGCATATGGAGATAAATGAGGCCACAATTCCAGTTCTACGAGTTGTATAAATTATTCTTTGTATCGAAGAAAACAAAGACACATGATATGTCGAAGAAGGCTAGTTTAAGAGAATCTATACATCGAAAATAAATTGTTTTTCAAATTTTTTTGGTCATTTTTTACAAATAAAATTATGATTTTATGTTACAGCTTCAATGTAAACATGAGTACGTTGTAGTTTTTTATTTGAATGTGTTTTAGTTCATCACAACGTTAAATATATTGCATTTCAGGATTTTGACTCATTATAGTTATGTTCTAATGCATTTTAGTTATTTTATATCCTACAACAGTTATTTTGTTAGTGTATCATTCCATTTCTATAATAAAATAACAGTAACAAGTAACTGTAATGTAGTAGAATATAAAATAACAGCAATGTAGTAGCATATAGCTATAATGCATTAAATAAGCAAATTTTATTTTACTACATTATAGGATTATATCCTACTACATTAGTGTTTATTTTTACTCATTCAATTTATATTATACTGCATCTCAGTTATATGTAAATTATAAGAATACTGTGCGGTAAAATATAATTGTAATGTCTTAAAATATAACTATAATGTAGTAGAATGAAATATGGTAATGTAGTCAAATAAACGATAATAATGTAGTAGAATATATAATATGATTACAAACGAACAATGTCATCATTAAAATATACACTACATCGTATTAGACATTCAAAGTATTACATCTAATAAAAATTAAACATTATTGCAAATGATGCACAAGTATCTTCCAAGAATCCTGTTGCGCGCCCAATGCATCCTTGTACCATTTCATCTTTTAATTAGAGTATATCATTTGGTATTAGAGGAAGCTATATACTGTTTGAAGCTTGTTAAATGCATCTTCCTTTGTCCCCTGGGTTTTTTTTCTGTGCCTTTTTACCTGTAGAATAGTTCAAGAAATAAATGCATTAAAATTCAACTGTAATGTTGTAGAAATAAAGATGCAATGTAGTAAATCATGCATATGAACAACACGAGTAACCTACTGCATTAAATGCATTAGAACTTAAACCTTAATATAGTAGAAATAAAGTTTTAATGCAGTAAATCATGCATATGAAGAATATACGTACCCTACTTCATTACAATGCATTAAAATTAAATTGTAATGTTGTAGAAATAAAGCTGCAATGTAGTAAATCATGCATATGAACAACACGAGTAACCTACTACATTAAATGCATTAGAATTTAAACCTTAATGTAGTAGAAATAAAGTTTTAATGCATTAAATCATGCATATGAAGAATGTACGTAACCTACTTCATTACAATGCATTAAAATTAAACTGTAATGTAGTAGAAATAAAGCTGCAATGTACTAAATCATGCATTAGAACAACACGAGTAACCTACTGCATTAAATGCATTAGAATTTAAACCTTAATGTAGTAGAAATAAAGTTTTAATACAGTAAATCATGCATATAAAGAATGTACGTAACCTACTTCATTACAATGCATTAAAATTAAACTGTAATGTAGTAGAAATAAAGCTGCAATGTAGTAAATCATGCATATGAACAACACGAGTAACCTACTGCATTAAATGCATTAGAACTTAAACCTTAATGTAGTAGAAATAAAGTTTTAATGCATTAAATCAGGCATATGAAGAATGTACGTAACTTACTTCATTATAATGCATTAAAATTAAACTGTAATGTAGTAGAAATAAAGTTGCAATGTAGTAAATCATGCATATGAGCAACACGAGTAACCTACTGCATTAAATGTATTAGAACTTAAACCTTAATGTAATAGAAATAAAATTTTAATGCATTAAATCATGCATATGAAGAATGTACGTAACCTACTTCATTACAATGCATTAAAATTAATCTATAATGTAGTAGAAATAAAGATGCAATGTAGTAAATCATGCATATGAACAACACGAGTAACCTACTGCATTAAATGCATTAGAATTTATACCTTAATGTAGTAGAAATAAAGTTTTAATACAGTAAATCATGCATATGAAGAATGTACGTAACCTACTTCATTACAATGCATTAAAATTAAATTGTAATGTAGTAGAAATAAAGTTGTAATGTAGTAAATCATGCATATGAACAACCCATGTAACATACT
>JANFOE010002924.1:10000-47776 GCA_025667525.1 Glebionis coronaria
TAACAAAGATGGTTCTGATAGTTCTCTCATTAAAAATGGTTCTGAAAAGAAAGTTACACTATATATATATATATATATATATATATATATATATATATATATATATATATATATATATATATATATATATATATATATATATATATATATATACGTAGATATACGTATATATATATATATGTATGTATATATATATATATATATATATATATATATATATATATATATATATATATATATATATATATATATATATATATATATATATATATATATATATATATATATATATATATATATATATATATATATATATATATATATATATATATATATATATATATATATATATATATCTATATATATATATATAAATCTATATATATATATATATCTATATATATACATATATATATATATATATATATATATATATATATATATATATATATATATATATATATATATATATATATATATATATATATATATATATATATATATATATATATATATATATATATATATATATAGGGTTGAGATATATGTAGAACCCACTTTAAGTGTAGAACTATGTAGAACTTTTTTAAACCAATCAAAAATTAGTATTATTAAACAAAGTTATTTAATTGAAAAGGGCATAATAGTAAAAAACATTTTCATTTTATTTTTCATTTATTTTTTAGTATTTTATAACAGAAAACATTTTTTAATCATTTAATTTTTGAAATTAAAAATTATTTTTTAACACATGGCCTAAATAATACTGGTGCATGTATGTTATTTTTGTTATTGTGTATTTATATATGTTATTTGTCACAATTGTTCAGGTTCTAAACTCATTTGGCTTAAAATGGGAGATGCATATATGTTTTTGGTCTAAGTTGCTTACTATGGTAATTGCATGTATGTTTCTAATTTAAGTTGTTTAATATTTCAAATTCATAACCAGACACATAAAAATATATACATGTAACATTTAAATTTACAACCAAAGAATTTAAATATTATAACAAAATGTGACAAAATAAAATACAATTTTTATATACAAATACATCTTCCAATAATATGGATATGGACGCCATTCAAAACATATATGTAAGCTTCCAAAACATCAATGCACCCTTCCAAAACATAAATGTACCGACTTTCGAATCATGTATATTTTATCTGCACATTGCAAAAACATATATGTAAGCTGCCAAAACATCAATGTAACCTTTCAAAACATCAATGCACCTTTTCAAAACATCAATGCTAATTCTGAAACATGTATGTTTTATGTGATGCATTCGCTTCATAATTAAAGCAACTGCAATGTTTTATGTGATGCATTCGCTTCATAATTAAAACAACTGCAAATCCTGTCAAGAAAAAAAATTATTCAAAAAATCAAACTAGTACATGAATGTTTTATTTAAAAATTAAAATGTAATAAATCATTATAAATCAAAATATTTGTTCGATGAATCTAATTTCAATAAATACATATTTTTTAAGGTGCCATGATGTAATGTTGATTTATTAATAATAAAATGAAAACAAGATAGTGGATGTATCATCGGCAAAAAATATGAAATAACAAGATTTACAAAGTGATTCTATCTAACAAAAGAATAGATACGTGTAATTCATGGACTAAGTTTGGTGTAAATCCTAAATTATATGTTCTAGACAAGTTGAAACATGACACGTCACACGTGACACAAATTAGATAATGGTGGTCAGCGTCACACACGAAACAAATTTAACAAGACATTGACAGACCAAAACATATGTGTACAATTAAAAATATACGAGACAATAAGATTAACTCGTAGATTTAGAAAAAAAAAACAAATTGTTTTAATTTGTTATTATTTAATAAAAAGTAAGCATCTCTAGTATTCCAAGTTAGGTAGTAACTGATGACCTTTATATCATTCTAGTACCTTCCGATCTCATCAAATTGATCAATTAAAAATTAGAAAAATACCTTTCCAGCAATCACAAAGAATTTGGTGAGGGATAAAATCAAACGACTGATCTTTTTTCTTTTAAACAAACGAACAATTATCTCTGACGGCTACACCAAACGCCTCATCTCCGATATTCATTACTTATGTTCGGCGATTGATAGATCTTATGATTGGGGCTGCTAGGGTTTGGGGTGGGGAAGATACTTATGGAAAAATGAAAGTTTTTAGATCCATATATTTTTAGTGGGACAACTTACGGAGATAATTAATATGTAATACCTGTATTGCCCTTACAGCATTTTGTTTAATTGAAAAGAAATCCTTATCTTCAGTATAATTACAATTTTGGCACTTTTAATCTTAACCTTTCATAATACTCATTCAATGGCCTAGATTTAATATAAAAGTTCTATATAGTTCTACACTTAAAATGAGTTCTGCATATAATTCTTACCTATATATATATATATATATATATATATATATATATATATATATATATATATATATATATATATATATATATTTATATATATATCTCTACATTATATATAAGAGGAGTGATATGCCACATAATGATGTTGTTAATCCATGTCATCACCTTCCTTTTTGTTTTTTATATTTAATTGTAGCCCATAAACATATTTTTATAAAATTCCGAAAATGTTTTAAAAATTTTGGACATGACAAGATTCGAACTCTAGTTTTGAGTTCCGGTAAGAAAAGCCTTCAACCAATAAACTACACTAGAATTTGTGATTAATAATGAAAAACAAAATATATATTTTGATGTTAGAAATAATCCTGACCTCAATAAACTCGGTATACGCTTTTTATTTTATCAAAACAAATAATGATATATTTGTTGATGCCACGGGAAATAAAACCCTAAAACCGACGAGATAAGAAAACCCTAAAACCATAAATTAGATCAACAAGGTTTGTAAATTCGTCTATCAATTCTTCGTTGTTAATTTATAAACAAATAATGATATATTTGTTGATGCCACGGGAAATAAAACCCTAAAACCGACGAGATAAGAAAACCCTAAAACCATAAATTAGATCAACAAGGTTTGTAAATTCGTCTATCAATTCTTCGTTGTTAATTTATTTTTGTTCATGTGCTTAATCACCGTTATGTTACATTATGTCATGGTATTATTTCGATTAATTAACCTTAATAACAAGGTTTGTTCATGTGCATGTTTAACTTAGGGTTTTGATGATAAAATTGAATTTATAATCTTTAACCAAGTTTGTGTTTGGTTGACATATGCATGTTTAAATTAGGGTTTAATGTGATCCATAGTACGTATTGTTTGCTTTGCTAATATATATGTCAATGATCCACTCATATTTAGGAGTTTATTGTTGCCAAGCTTAGAGAAAACGTAACCTGATTACAACAATACGTGGAGATTACGTTTGAGCTTGCGATCTTCATTTCTGATATTGCTTTTTTTAATCTCATTTGTATTTAGCTAACTGTATGTCAACTTCTTTTTTGTACTCATATCCAATCACTCTACATGTACTTTCAGGTAATGAATCTAATTGGTGATGTTAACGAAAAGGTTATGTGATGGTATACAATATGATTGACACCATTGGCGAGTCATCAAAAGTGTCATATGAAGCTTTAGATTAGTTTGTCAATTTTGATGTATGACGATATAAGGATTGGCTTTGTTTTGGAGTTATGAATGTTAATTATTTATTTTAGTTTTGAAATCAATAATTCCTCGATATGAGGTTTTAATATAAATCGTGATTTGTTAGTTAAACTAATATTCTGGAAAGTGACTTTAATCTTTTTTATGTGTTTAGGTGATCATCACTCCAGATGTGACATCACGTGGTGTGAATCTTGTTGTAATGGCGCAATTTATGAAACTTTAGAGGGACTCTCTCATCTTGAGAAGAGGTTGCCTGCATATGATGGAACAAAGAGGTTGTATATTGCTGGTCCTTGGTTCAGGTAGCAACAGATCTCTGCGTTTTGGCCATGTATACTTTGTTAATCTATCAAATAAGTTTTGTTTTCCGGTACATGATACAAGTGAAAACATAGCTTCTAGGAATTATAGATCAATGGACAACGTAAAGTTATTATATATGATGTAACTGATGAATACTTTTTCATGTGATAAGTTCGTGATGTAGGAAAAGTATGGAATGTGTTATTTTTGCACCACATGTGGCATGGATCACATAAGGGTTAATCCTTGGTTTTTGTAGTCAAAAGCTACCAGTCACAAGTTGGCACTCGAAGGTAACTAACTGTTTTGATAAATATCGGTTCTGAACTTTGAATGTAATTAAAGAGTTTGAATATCATATCTTATAACGTACCCATCTTTTGTGTTTGTGTTTTCAGCTTTTGCTGTGCTTCTTAACAATTCTTTGGATGCGGTGCATACTAGAGCCACTTATGTTAAGGTCGGCGTACTGAATAATGAAAGAGATAGAACATACTACTCTGGGAACTGTTATTAAGATAGAAGGAGACGAAGATAATGTAATTATGGCTACGTTTCTGCTCTTAATTAACTTCCAGTGATATAAGGTGCGTATTCGTTTGTAATATCTAATAATCTTTATTAATTAAATCCCAAGCCAGAAGTAGAAGAGGCGAGAGAAAATGGTCGAAAGCGAGCTGAGGCTGGAGCTCAAGTGGAAGATAAGTGAAAGAAAGACTTCGAGAAGGAAGCATCAACAAGTATTATTGAAGGTATTGTGTGTTACTAACGCAACACCTCAATTTTAGGATAATTTAAATGATTGTCTCTCTTTATTTAGAGTCCTTTTAGATATCTATTTATTTTAGCAGAAAAGAAATAGAATACAACAATCCATCAGTATCGCATGTCGTTGATTATAATCACGAATTGCAAAAAGGAAGCTTGGTGATGTTGTTTTGGCTTGGAGTAACACAACGGCTGGAAAGGCAGATTGGGGTAACGCCAGTTTACTTTATGATCAGAGATTAAATCCTATTATCTTCATTATGTAATTCAAACCAGGTTTCATTCGGATATGTTATTAACAAGGTTTACTTTAAATACAATTTTAAATAGCAATTTCATTTTCATTAAGCACTTTCATCTGTACTGGTCTCATCAGTTTCATTGACTTAAGAATGCAAATTAATCACTTTCTTTAGTAGGTGTGGAAGTTAAGTGATTGTGATCTCTGTTACATTGCTTGTAATTCAGCATCCAATCAGGTTTCTCACATTTCTGAAGGTATTACATTCTTTTAGTAATGTTACCATATTTCATGTGAAAAGATGCCACACAATGTCAATTTTCACCTTAGGTCATATATCCTAATTATAATTTTTTATATTTCGTGTCTCTTTTCCATGTATATGCTGGTATTTAACTTCCTAGCACATATATCCTTGCACTATTTCTGTCAGGAACCACCCGCCGGTTTCTTGAGAAATAGAAAGATAGAATCGCGGTTGTGGTCTTCTACATAATTACAACAAATGGTACTCAAATATATTAGAGGTAAGCTACTTACTTGGTGATTGTGTTTGGTAATCTATAAACGATATCATATCATAAACACAACTGACTATATTACGAGCATGTTGTGACTACAAAAAGAAGAAAAGAATGAAATCCGAGTCCAATCCAGATGTGCCACTAATTTCTCCTTTTGTTCGTAACCACCTTGATCATCGTCCATTTGTATTAGAAGACGGGAATATAAATGGTGGAGCTAATAGTACTAATTCTTAAATAATGCAGGCAGTGTTCGAGAAGGAAACGGGTGAATATCATGTATGTGTGGCCAAACAGATCCTGTGGGTGAACGGGATGGGATCTTGATTAAACCTAAGCTGCATCTTATTTATTACGGGACAAGTGGATAGGAAGCCTTTCTAACTTTATACACTTTTTTTTTTGAAAAGATTTTAACTTTATACACTGAATTGCAAGCTTTTCTGATTGTCGTTGCACTGACCCAGAGGGTAAATACTTTTGTTCGTTTTGCAAACAGTTATATTATAATTTACCTTATCAATGTCTGTAATCACGGTTAACAATAGCTTCAATCTCGAGAAATACAAGTATAATGGGTGGTCACAATATGGCAAAAACCTTAGCTCATGGACCTTCGCAGGCTCAAGCTACTTTCCAAGTAGCGTTTACCCTCATCACTTTTGTTTATTGTAATATATATTCAAACATGATCAAATTAGCAATTTGAACTTTTTTCATAATTAAAGCATATTGATTTATTTACAGTTACGTATAGATTTTGAAAGCAATTCCAGGATGACAGAAATGTGCACTTACGGAAACATTTATGTAAAGTCATGATTTGGTACATGAGGCCTGCTCGAGGTTTATTGACATTATGCCTTAATATATGTTGCGTTCATTTAAACATCAACATGTAGATAAAATCAAAACAAGATACCATATTATCCCAGGCTCAGCAACATATAGCTAGGCAGGTATTATCAGTTAATTTATTTTGTCAAAAGATCACATTTATAGTCTTCTACATCTACTCATTTACATTTTCTTTATAGAAATCAGCCTTGCAAATTGACGGTTTTAATCTTCCTGGAGCAGGTGTAGGGGGACCTACTGAGATTCCAACTAAAGTTATATGCTTAACTAAGGTACATAACCGATGAGTGTTCTTTGAACCGATGAGTGTTCTTTGAACCGATGAGTGTTCTTTGAATTTATGTATTACAACATATATGAACATAAGAACTCGGATTTCAACTATACAATACTTTCATTTGTGGCATATCAGAAACTTGGATGGATGTCCAGGTGTGGAAGACCCAACAATCTAACCTTGGAGGATCATCTCAGGTGGCATCTAATTATATTCCCAGTTCGAATTAGGGAAGGCGATACGGCCTCTCTTAGCTCAACTAAAGTCGACGAACATACATTAGATATCGAACAAGAACTCCCTGTAAAGCTGCCAATTCAAGGTAAGGACCAAGAAACCGAAAGAGACGATGGTGTCCAAATTTTTGGGCGGCAAAAGTCAATACATCAATCTACCATCCTTGGCCAAGAACAACCTTTAGCAGTTCATTGCTTCTTGAAAATGTTGTTTCTCCTAATAAGTTAGGCGGGAATGTTGAAAGGTACATATGTTTCTCTCATTATAGGATAGAATCTTTAAACAAAATGCTTAGATTGAATCGTGCTTACATGCTAACTGAATACCTGAATTTAACGATTTTGATCTCATTTAATTTTTTGTTGCAGGACACAACTCATGTAAATTTAGCTAAAGGTGTTACTGAAGATATGGTACATTTCCAACTACAAGCTCTTTTGTTATGTTAGAATGTATTCCTATACATATTTCACAGTAGCTCACAGTTGTGTCCTACAAATTTTATTAATGCAATAAACAAAGATACTTAATTCATTAGATATTAGTTTCTTATCCTGATCGTCAATCTATTTTACGTTTTAACCATTTTCCTGGATGATACATATCCTACACTAATGTTGGGATTACTCTTTCTTCTTTAGGAAATAGTCTCGATTTTCGATCATTAGTAAGTGGGATAGAAGCATCCCTCTATGGCGTAACTGAGGTCGCCAAGGTTCATTGGCGCAACCTTCAAATGTCGAACCATAAAATGGAGGAAAAATTGACCCTGAATTACTTGCGACACTTCTGTAGGATATTTGAGCAAAGGTTTTAGCACAGTAGCAAGCAGTTAAATGCAGTACTGGCGTGCATTTAATTATCGGTGTGAGTCAAAGAGAGAAGAACTATGAAGTCTTGAAAGAAAGGTATGACAAACATACACAACCTGTCTTAATTGCCTCAATACATGGTTATTGTTCGTTTTTGTTTTAGTTCTATTAGCATGCATGTTTATTGCTTTAATTTTTTGAGTGTGAATACGTACACCAGACTTTGGATGACCTTCGACCGCGGATGTCAAGAAACCGAAGAACTTTTAACCGTGCTTATGGTGGAGTTGTCTGCTGGTGCCGTAAGATTTCATGGGAAGGATTCTAGACTCACTTGCCTCCCTTTTTCACTTAACCAACTTGTGAGCCCCTTGACCAGTTTAATGCAGCTTTTAAAATCATTGTGAAGTATTGATGAACCAAACTAATATGGGTGTTGTTTCTTAATCTAGATACTAAGACTACAAGATATATTTCAACAAAGAGCTTCCTATAAGTCAGAATTCTTCCAAGTTTGCTACACAGTAAGGACTCCAAATTTTCACACTTAAGAATGATTAAAGTATCAAGGATTCTAATGATATTGCAGGTTTAAGAAATAAGTTGTCTCCACGTGAACCTGTTTTGACCTACCCAACCCGCCCAAAACATCCATATTGCTATATAAAAAGCGCATACATGTCATACAAAATATAAAACTGAATAGAGGGAGTAGATGATAGATCTGTTCTACACAACTTTTGGTTTTAGTAATGGAATGTGCAAGGGACAAAAATCTTCACAAGCACACCACATTTTTGTAGCCACAAGGGCAGGATCAACCCTATTAGTTACCGGCAATTTTAACATGCTTTAGAGTTTGCGCTGATTATGTGGTTTGTTTTGCAGCTATAGACTTTCAAAGTTACTTCTCCCCCACATTAAAAAACCCTAACACGTTGCATGTTAATCTTCGTCTGATATTATCTTTATAATCTCATCACTGATTATTCTGTCCCTTTTGGTACATGAGACAAATGCAGAAGGCATAACCCTAATTGAAGCCACCTTCTTCGACAAGGTTTTTTCATACATCTCATCTCGCTTTCTTCTTTGTTGTGCCTTAATTCTTTGGTTATTTTTTACTAATTTGAAATGTCTTCAAATAAGCTAAAGGGAATAACAAGGCTCGGAATACGAACTCTGATGATTAGATAAGCTTATTGAATTAGCTTATGTAAAGGCTTATTTGATTGTAGTTGTCTCAGAATATAATAGTTGCAATAAGCACGTAAAGCAAAGACTGCATGGCTTTAAGTTTGATAGCTTTACTGAAATTTAATAACCCCACACTTCTGAAATATGACTATTTGTTTGTAAATTAGATCCAGATCGATAAGTAATTTAAAGTAGCAACTCCTGTGCCTATGGAAAAAATTTTATTTCACCCAATTAAGCAACTGCAATACAATGAGCAGTTTTATAACTATGCAGACATTGAGCCGCCACACTTCCGAGGGTGCTGATCTTAAAGCGGAATGGAATACTAAATTTGCAGAGTATGAGAAGAAGTGTGTTGAAGATGCAGCAGAACTGAAGTATATCGCTGATGGTGTATTACGTTCTAGATGGAAGAAAGCTCTTCCTGTAAGTATTTTGTTCAGTGAAGCAACAATAGCAGTACTTTAAATAACATGTTTAAATCTTCATTAATCTTTTTTTTTATGCAAACATAAGCAACGGAAACTCCTGGTGATGCCACAAGAAATCTTTTACAAACGATGCTTAACACATTGGCACCGGTTCTCCGTGTATTCCTCCCGAGCATCTAGCTTCTTTGCTGATTAAAAAAGCACTTTATCTAAAGTTCAGGTAAACCATATTTTATTAGAATTTGGCTGTTGGTTCTTTGACTAAATTTCTCTGTATTGTTTTATTGTATTAGAACAGATCATACAACGACCTAATTGATTATTCTAATGAACATGATTAACAATATCAATAGTTATTTTTACTTATCAAACTTCTGTATGATAATAGCTGATGATATATTAGAAGAAGCGGAGTGGAGCTTTCTTTAAGAAAAAGGAAGACAACACCATACATGTACATTATGTACGCTGGTAAATAGCTGCTGAGATAGTACTAGAAATGTGTTTGAAACTTTATCAGAGAAACGGTCTTATAAAGTCTATTAATAATGAATAGAAGACAAAATCTGAGAGAATGATCTAAAGAATAACGAAAAGTTGTAGAAGGCGAGGAGAGAATGGAAAAGTTTGACGGTATCAAAGTGATGGCAAGATCTTCTCCCAATGGCAAGCTTGTAATGGTTTAATACTTGAAAAGAAAACATCATGTGGTTGTAGTCACATACCATATTACCAACGATGCACATGCTCGTCCAAAATGACAGTCAAATTAGTAGTATATTTCACTACTGAAGAAGTCGATGGTGTTGTTGGTTACTGATTGTAGTTTTTAATTTGATACATTTATCATATTTCCCCATACTCATCGAATTGAAATATAGAAGGAAGGAGAATAAGAAAAAGGCACCATTAGTGATTTCAAACACTAAAAAGGGAAGGAGTTCAATTTAGTATCCAAGAAGAAAGTTATAAGGCAGGTTGGGAAAAAAGGTGGGCGCATGCGAGTTGAGTTTAGTAAATATTTAGTGTGTTAATTTATACTTAACTTAAAATTATCATTTTCATGTTATGTTATTTTTTCTTCCCCACTGATTCGTTCAACCCATTTTCTATTTGTGTATTTTTGTTATTTTTCTCATTTGACATGTTTTATTAAATCTGTAGAAAATTGTTCTCTTCGTGGTCTACATAATGTGTAATATTCACTGCATTTGTTTCGCCCAGACATTTAATAATTTCAGTGATATACAGGATCATCCCAAAGGCTGAGAATTTACTTGAACTGGGTCCAGTAAATGAACTAAATATTGAATTAACAATTTCTATTACAAACAAGTATTTATCAAGTAAAAAAAGCTAAATGACAATTTCTATATTTTATGCATATTAGCCGTAGAGGTGGCAAAAACGGGCGGCGGGAACACACGACGAGCAAACCGGGCGGCGGGAACAAACGACGAGCAAAACGGGCGGCGGACAAAACGAGTGTGGGTTAAACAGGAATGGGCGGGTTAAACGGGCGCAAGCTAATACGGAAAAAAAAACATATACAAATATGGAAATAAAAAAATAATAATACTTGTTTAAAATCTAGGGATAAAAAAATAAATTTAAAAGATTTTCCGAGTTGCCTAATTAGTATTTTTTTACATACGCTCATTCCATATAGAGTCGTACATGTGGGCGCCATTAATAATAATGAATGGACAAAAAATCTCATAACTATCAATAACAATATGGACAACGTTTACCACCTCTAATATTAGGATATAAGAAAAGATCAAATCACATTAGCTAATATTAGGATATAAGAAAAGATCATATCACATTAGCTCTTATATTTTGTTATACGAATTTGAATAGGTAAACTATTTTTACAAGTTTTTACGAAATTTACTTAAAAGAAATAAAAATAACACATAGAAAATTTAAAAACATAACCCATTTCAATCAAATATTGTCACAAGCTTATCAATTTTTTTTATGTAAAACAACTCTATATCTACATTAAAAACATAAATGATAATCACAAGTCATACCAGCCCATCGGGCGGGTTTTGCAACTAGATGAAGATCTATGGCGGTGTCTTTGGTTGGGGTTCAAGTGGGTACGGTGGAAAAGGAGACAAAGGATACGATAACTATAGGGGTAATTATGCGAATGATTATAATGGTTATAGTAGTGGTTATGGAAAATATTCCACATCTCAAAATTATTGTCTTTTAGTTTTAAACAAAAAACACATCATTTTTAAAAAGTACATTTATTATGATATTCTTTTTTAGTTTTACCCTTAACTAATTATTTTAAGCATACTTTAAATTATGTAATTATAATTTCATACAAGGATAATATAACAAATTTTATCAAACTTTCCTTTGCATTATTGGTAATGGATAATTAAATTTTGACATCTTAAAAAAGAAACGTGAATAATATATTGAGACAGAAAGAATATCAATTAATACATGTACTACTATCAGTAATTAACTAAAAAATTGTATAATATGTGTAGTTCGGTTCGATTAACCGTGGATATCTGAAAAAAGAAAACCGAAACCCAACCGCGATAAACGGGTTTTTCGGTTTTAACTTTTATCGATTTTATTTTTTTTCGGTTTCAGTTTCAGATTTTTTCAATTTAGATTCAGCAAGCCTGCTCGGTTCGTCACTATATATAAAAAACATACCAAAGTAGAAAAAATTAAAAAAAATTACTTTACTAAGTGAAAAACTTAAACAACAAATACAAGACATGCTGACAGATAATGCATTAAAATAAAAATATATTAAAAAATAAATACGAAAGAAATATTTACATAACAAAAAAAAGTTAACCGACAATCAGAAGTCATACCCGTCCATCGGACGGGTTTTGCAACTAGTATATATATATATGTATATATATATATATATATATATATAAATATATATATATATATATATATATATATATATATATATATATATATATATATATATATATATATATATATATATATATATATATATATATATATATATATATATATATATATATATATATATATATATATATATATATATATATATATATATATATATATATATATAGTATGTATATATATATATATATATATATATGTATGTATATATATATATATATATATATATATATATATATATATATATATATATATATATATATATATATATATATATATATATATATATATATATATATATATATATATATATATATATATATATATATACATATTTATATATATATATATATATATATATATATATATATATATATATATATATATATATATATATATATATATATATATATATATATATATATATACATATATATATATATATATATATATATATATATATATATATATATATATATATATATATATGTATATATATATATATATATATATATATATATCTATATATATATGTATATATATATATATATATATATATATATATATATATATATATATATATATATATATATATATATATATATATATATATATATATATATATATATATATATATATATATATATATATATATATATATATATATATATATATATATATATATATATATATATATATATATATATATATATATATATATATATATATATATATATATATATATATATATATATATATATATATATATATATATATATATATATATATAGGGGGGCTTTATTTGCAGAACCATTCTTAATGACAGAACTTGCAGAACCCGTTTAGGACCATTAGATATTAAATCAATGGCTGTTATCCATTATGGCATTTTTGTAAATTACGCATAAAATATTACTGGACGAAAATTAACATCTAAGGGTATATTTGGCATAAAAACATAAACAGTAGCAGATACTATATCCGAATATTAATATCAAAACTTTTATGAAAATCAATTTTAAAATCAATTTTTAGAAAAACATAAATTAGTGTGATTTTAAAAA
Organism: Glebionis coronaria; assembly: GCA_025667525.1. Taxonomy (NCBI): domain Eukaryota; kingdom Viridiplantae; phylum Streptophyta; class Magnoliopsida; order Asterales; family Asteraceae; genus Glebionis; species Glebionis coronaria. The sequence goes on from JANFOE010002924.1 coordinate 23,278, forward strand.
ATCATATCCCAATATTCTTGCACCTACCATCATTATCTTTATTAATTTATATAGAAAAATAAGAGATGATAATACATAGAACATAATGAACGGTTAGTGGTGATTCAAAAGGGGGTTTTCATTGCAATCGGAAACAATGTCCGGTAAGTTTTCCCGATCGAATCTTTAATTAACAAGTATTATTGATTGATTTCTTGTTTGATTAGTGATAAACATAATTGTTTTTACCAATTTTTTTTATATAATCAGTGAAAAACATTGATGTTTGCAAACATCAATGATAAATTTTTTTAAACCGAATGATAATGTTTAATCGATTCATATGATTATCAGTTATGATTGTTTTTTAAACCGAATGATAATTTTTTTTAAACTAGAATGTTTGTAAACCGAATGATATATGATTATCAGTTATGATTCTTTTTTAAACCGAATGATAAAAAATTTAAACTGAATGATTCGAATGATTATAGCAGTATTGTTGTTTTTTAATTTTATTAAAAAAATGTGTCATTCAATAAGATTTGGGAAAACATTAATGTTTTTAATTTGGCTGAAAAACAAAAGCTGTTAATGAAGATGATAAAAACATTAATGTTTTTGTTAGTCGTATGATTTTTTTTTTTGGATTTGACAAAAAACTTCAATGTTTTTTAATGTTTATAAAAAAATTGCCGTATGAAATTTTAACTGAAAAAATTAATGTTTATTAAAAGATTGTTATTCTTATTGTTTTTTTTTTATTTGACAAAAAACATCAATGTTTTTTAATGAAAAAAATGTTATTAGTTCTGAAAACATAAATGCTTAGGTGGAAACATCAATGTTTTTAAAAAAACAATGTTATTAGTTCTTAGGATCATGGCGTGTTATTAGTTGTTAGGATAAGTAAGGATTGTGTGCATTTGGTTGAGGGATTAAGGGCTTAAAATCATGATTTTTGTAACTTAAAATCTCACAACTTTACCAAGTACACCAACAAGGTGCATTTTCTGAGTGCTTAATCACACCAGAATACCTATAAGTTTCATATAGCCGTTTTGAGGTTCTTAGGTTTGTAACTAGTTTTGGGGTAGGACTTGGTGTAGGTTATCTGTTTTTAGTGGTTCTTAAGCTTTTGGGAAAGCTAGTAATCATCTCATAGCTAACTGTATAGCCTAGCAAATCACCAGACCCCCAAAAATACATTCTTCTGATAAACAATAGGCAAAACAATGTATTGTCACCATCTTTATCAGAAGAATAGGGAATACAATAGTCAAAAGAATAGGCAAAACCAACTTTAGTTTAGACACAGATGTTTGTGCTAACATTTATGTTTATAATAACATTTATGTTTTCCCTTGTTCACAGGTAAGCGTTCAGTAAAGGGTAAAGAACATGTGGTTGACGAAAGTACGGATGAGGAAACAATAGATATTACTGGCAGTGATGAAGATAACTTAAATGTTGAAGTCGGGTGCGTCAGTGAGCGTGAAAAGCGTGCTTTTAAGCGACGCAGTCATTTAGTTTTTGAAGAAAAAAATCCAAACAAGGCAGTTATTTGTGGTAAAGATATTTCATTTACAAAGCATTTTTCTTATTCATTTAAAATAATGAACATATGTATTGGGGCACTATACATATTTATCATATGTTGTTTTGATGATGAAATAGGGAGGAGGCTTAAAACATGATTCAACATATAAGGCTGCTAAGGAAGACAGTGATTCGGATTTCGAAAAACCACTAAAAAGGAAGAAACGCATCAACTTAGATGTTTCTGCTGACTTAGGTATGTGTTTATGATGTCAAGTTAATATGTCATATCAGATAAGGGTTTATGCTGAGATAATGTATTTACATTGTTAGTCATACATGTTAGGTAAGAAAAATAGTTGTTTGGTCTGAAAACATAGTTGTTTAACCACACAGCTAAACATACTTGTTTTGTAAGAACAAAGGATGCAAATATGATAGTTTCAAGGACATAAAAAATAGAAAAAGGTGATTGTTTTTTTTTTTTGTTATATTGAGTTACTGTAAAATGAGTGTAAATACCGTGTACTCGAACACGCCACTCCTCCATGTGTTAACCAACATTGTGTTAACCAACATTTTTCTGTTTATTAGTAATTATTTAGTCAAATTAATATTTTTAGTCAATTAGAAATATAATTTGTTATAAGAAACATTGATGTTTGCTAAGATACTTATTTGTTTGGTATAATACATTTGTTGTTTAAACTGAGTATTTATTTTAGTAATAGTTATGTGAAAACATATTTGTTTTGTGGGAAACATGTTTGTTTTTGTGTAAAATATGTATGTGCTGTGGAAACATATATGTTTTGTGGAAACATAGTTGTTTGGTAAGAAAAATATATGTTTTTACATCATGTGTTATGGAAACAAAGTTGGTTTGTAAGAAACAGTTAGTAAAAACTTATGAGATTAAATTGCAGGTTGTGTCGACCGGAAAAAAAAAAGCAGTAGTTAAAAAAGAAAAGTCAACATCAACTACATTTAAGGGGAAAGAAGTAGTAGAGGGACAGACGCACTCATTTAACACAAGGACAAGCCCAAAACCACTATATAATGCTATATTGACAATGAAACCTGTTCAGAAAGCATGTTTAGAGCAATTAGGTTTCGGGAAAATGCTTGATTTCAAGGTAGACGGTATACCTACGAGGTTGGGGTACTATGTAGCTGACAAATTTGATTCAGTCAAAATGGAAATAGGGTTGGTTAACGGGTCTATTAAAATTAGCAAACAAGACATTGCTGATATGATAGGAATAAAGAATGAGGGAGTGAATATATTGGAACAACCGAAAGCAAATGATACGGATATGATAATAAGCTGGAAAGGACAGTTTGAAGGAAAGGAAATAACTCCTAGTGAACTTAAATTTATGATCCGAAAATCTAAATTGGCGGACATGAATTTTAAATTAAATTTTATTATCATGTTTACTTCATTGTTTGGGTGTGTGAAAGGAACGAGAGGAATATGTGATTATTCTGTCCTTGAACATATCACACCAGAAACGGACCTGTCTACAATAAATTGGTGTGATTATGTTTTTAACTGTTTGAAGAGATGCAGAGAGGGTTGGAATAAAGATGTTAAAAACAATTATTTTTTAGGTCCGATTACTTTGCTTGTGGTAAGTTTAATATTTACTTTTTTACAAAATGTTAAAAACTGTGTGTATACTGATGTTGATTTCTAACATGTATGTTAAATGGTTATACAGATGTTGTATGTCGATGGAACTATATGTAGCCAATCAAATGTCGGACGACGTAGGCCACCTACTGCATTGTGGACTCATGAGTTGTTAAAAGACAGGGAATCTGAAGAATTAAGAAGTGGTGGTTTTGGAAGAGGTGAATTGCAAGGTCCGTTTGTTGAGGAGGATGATGATCCAATGCCTGATGATGAATCGGTAAGTAATGTTTATAAATTTTTTAAATTTAACTTTTTTTTGTTACAAACATTGATGAGATGGAATTTATACATGATCTCATCGTTCTTTTCGGGCTTTAAATGCACAAAAATGTCATAAAATACCATATATATGCTTGTGTTTGTTTACTTGTGTATTTTAGGTATGGATATCGTGAAAAACACAAAAGATCACAAGATACAAGGAAAAAACGGACACGAGAAACGAAGCCGTACAAAGAACCGGGCCCTAATCATGAAATATTCAACAAATACCCTTGAAGACTTGAAGACATACAAGATTGATCCTCCAAGAATGAAGAAATGACACTTAAAACCCTTGTATATTAATAATTACAAGTTTGGTCCCTTAAGTTTGTCAAAATTGCAAAAAGGTCCTTCAACTTTGAAGAAATGACAAGATTGGTCCCTCAACAAAATCAATTTGTCAATTATGGTCCCTCATGAAGTCAAAGATACAAAGAAGACCTTTGAAGATCAATAAAGTCCAAGATCAGTCCCTGAATTATCCAAGAATGGCAAAAAGAACCCTTGAAAACCCTTTTTAAAAGTTTGGTGCCAAAATTGCCAAATAGTGAAAGTTGATACAAGCTTAAATGGGCGCTGATGGGTTTTAAAAGAGAAAAGACAAAAGAAAGGAAGGATAAGGACTAATGTTGTACACTTTGAAACATTCAAACTCAAACACGCGCTAAACACACATTTTCCCCCAATTTCGGATCAACAGAGTTACTATTCATCTTTTTCACCACCCAGATTTTTACTTCACTTAAACATGGGTAAAACGCAATTAACCTTGCACATGTGTGATTCACACATGCATAAAGCTATCCCACACATAAAACCCTCATCCCACTCACTGTAGACCCCACCCCCAATTCCCCTTTCAACCAATCAGAACACGACTTGGGTTCCAAGCATAATGACGTGTCCTCAATCAACAGCTATGGTTATTTGCTTACTCACAAAGCAAAAATAAACGATGGAGATCAAATTTGACAGCTCAAATCCTCAAAATCGTCTAGAAGACCCAAGGGGCATTTTTGAGATTTTCTTTGATTAGGGTTTTGATTTTAAGCATTTTAGTATGTTCTTAGAGTAGTATAAAAGGAGGATGAAGTCTGTTCATACCCCTTTGTTCCAGTTTTTCTTCAAAAATTTTGTAATCCTTTTTAATTAAAATAAAAGTTTGGTATTTGTTTTTAAGCAATATAATTCCTTTTTATGTTTATTTAAAGTTGGTATTATTTGTTGAAGAGAAACTGAGTTCCATTTTTAAGTTGGTGAAATAATTTTGTGTTTCAAAATTATTTCAAAAGTTTTCTGAATTTGAGATTTTCTTGGTGAAATCTGTTTCTAGGATTTGGGTTAAGAGTTTTCATTTTGTTGGTGATTAAAGTGTTTTGAAAACGTATTGAAAAGGTTTAAAAGGATTTGGAAAAGTTTAAGAAAGAAAGAAAATAAAACAGAAAGTATATATTGGATATTGTACTTGTGTTTTTTTTGATTTTTCTTAACAGGTTGTTGAAAGTTGTTGTTGATCCAGATCAGCGCAGGCCTCCAGCCTGTGGGAGGTGGATTTACATCCACTAGAACCTTGGATGTAAGGTTCTAAGGTAATTTCCTTTTTCCTTTTTGAAATTTCAGAAAAAGTGAAGTGTCATGAGATTTGTTTGATTTGATGCTATCAGTGTGTTAAGGTGTTTGATTTGAGTTCTTTTGAGTTGGTATGCATGTTAGATGTTATTAGGATCAGTTTGAGTAGTTTTTGAAGTGTTTTGGTTTGTTAGAAGTTGGAAAACAGATTTAAAGTGGTGTTTGGATACATGTTTTAGCAGGGTACTAATTCCTTGATTGTGGTTGAAAACGTGTTTAAGTCACTTAAACGGATTGAGATAGGTTGCATATTAGTAATAGCTTAGAATAGAACAGGTTTTCAGCAAGTTTGAGTGATAAAAAGTGAAAACATAGCTAGAAATCTGCTTAGGCTATATTCTGCTTATTTTTATAACATTTTGGTGCATGACCTTGCAAATCTGTTAAGTGTTAGGGTAATATAGGGTTTTAGATTGATTGAGTGCTAGTTTGAGCTTGTGTGTGCAAAATTTGAGCATTTAAAAGTCACTTGTGTGCAATCTGTCAAGCTTAAAAACCTCCACAGACCCACATTTTTGTGTCAGCAACTTGTTATGCTCTTGTGTGCTTTGGATTGTGAGTTTTTGTGCTAGGTGTTACTCTATTTGCTTGTATTGACTCCTTGTGCTTCAAAGAGCACAAGGGTGCCTTGTCATCCAAAATACACCCACAAAAATCCACAGCCAAGCTCCTATTGGCATTCAAATTGCACAAAGTGAAAACTTCACTTGTGTTCTTCAAATAAGTGAACTGCATACGTTTTGGGATCATAACTTGTTGATTCTTGGATAAAAAGAGGATTGGATTCGTGTTTCTAAGCTTGTTAAGGTCACAAATTGGTTTGAAAAAGTAAAAAAATAAAAAAAGAAAATTTGGCAAAAAGGTCACCCGCAACAGACTCGAACCCCCGACCTCTCGAAGGAGGAGTAAGGGGAACTACCGTTGATCTAGATGCCTTTTTACGTCTAAGTTTGATTTCATTAGTTATTTAACACGTTTTTCTTTCTAGCTTATTAAATAAAGCCGTAGCTTATTTCCATCTTTTCCAGCTTATTTAATTTGTGTTTTTGGCTTATTTGATTTTTCCTAGGACCTTTATAGACTTTAGGATTTTTCTAGCTAATTTTTATAATTTTCCCATTATTAAATTATTTTCTTTACATTTTTATTTAGCCGTATTTTATAAAATCATTAAAAAATAGAAAAAAGAGTTTTAATTTTTAGGAAAAATTATTCTTAGCTTTTAAAATAATATTTTGAGGTTTACATTAGGTTTTGGTTTTATAAACTTTTATTTTTAATTTTATATTATTTTAAGGTTTTTTATAAACTTTAATAATTTTTATAAAATTATTAAAAAGGGTTTAGGAACTTTAGTTTGCATTTTTCTCTTAGTTAGATTATTTTAAGATTTTAGAAATTTTTTAGAATTAATTTTATAAACTTTTTATTTTTAGTATTATTTTAATATTATTTTATTATTAAAAATTCAAAGTTTTATTTTTCTTTATTTTTCATTTTTCTTAAGTTCTTTAGCATTAATTAGGACCTTTTCCATTTTTAGAATATTTTTATAGCTTTTAGATTTATTTTTATAATTATTTTAAGTTTAATTAGTTTTTAATCATTTTAAATCATTTTTAGAGTTTTAAAAAATAGTTTTATTAGCTTTTAATTTTTAGAAAATTACTTTTTAGTCTTATAATAATATAAGTTAAGTATTAGTTCAATAAAATCATATTTTAGACATTTTCATTAGTTGTATTTAATTTAAGGCTTTAATTAGCATTTAAAATTAAATATTTAATGAATAAAAGGTTTTAAAATATCTTTGTTGGATTTTTTATTATTTAAGACTTCTTTTTAGTCTTTTTAATCTTTCATTTGTTTTTGGTTTTAGTACTAAATTTTTAATTTGGGTAATTTTTCACGACTTTACGTTTACATCTTTTTCGTCGTAGTTTAATTTTAACGTAACCGTCTTTTCATCTTTTCATCCCCATTCTTCTCAATATTAATCTCAAATAACTACAAGTTAAATCACACACATATACCTCCTTGGGAAACTAACTTTCTCTCTTTTTATTTGATTGGGTCATTAGTGTTGATTTTTCCTAAAATCATCACTCGATACTTACCGCTATTTTACGCTCTTTGTTTTCCTAAACAAGAGTCGTATTTTACCACAATCATTTTGGCGCCGCTGCCGGGGAGGTGTGTTGTGCTTTAATTTGGAAGATTTTGTTTTTGATATTATCCATAATAAGTATTTGTGTTAAGTGGAACTCCCTTAACACGTATTATCGGTTTTCTTGGTTTTTCTTGTATAAATATTACTATATTGTATTAAGTATCACAATCAATATACAATATCTCCAAAAGTGTGAAAACACAACCTTAATTGGGATTTGATCTCCTAATTATTGTATTCGAATCTCAAACAAAAAGAAAGGCAAAAATAGATAAATACTTTCGTGAAGCTCGATTTTGAAAAATACAAACTATAAGGTGGGTATAAGGCGGGTATTATAAAATATACCCTAAGGAAAAAGGCTCTTAAGTGCTTCGCGCCGCCTCGTTTCCCCGCTTGCTTGTGAGTATTTTGACATTGAAGGCTAATCGAGGGTTTTGCCGCCCAAAGTATTATTACGTATACTATATTTGCTTGGTTTTCTTTGTGATTAAACCCTCTTGAACAATTTGGTTTTCACCAAAGTTCTAAAGTCATTCGAAGGCGTTCAATCCACGTGATCGTTTTCATTCTTTTGAGGCTTCTTTAATCAAGAGTTTGATTCGAGGAGAGATTTTGTAGATTGTTGTCTATGAAGATACACCAAAATCCAAAAAAATTAAATATCATCAAAAACACAAAAAAATTGAAAATTCACAAAACACCCAAAAAGAATCTTCTTTGCTCACCTCCCATTCTTCGTGAAGTTTATGATCACTCGTAATCAAGCAAAACGAGCTCGTAAACGTCTTCAAAAGCAAGCAAATCAAGGATCGTTGATTGTTGAAGAACCTCCAATTGTTGAACCTATTGTAGAACAAGAAGTCGTCATGGCTAATCGTACTATGATGGAGTTGCTACAAGCACCCACCGAGGGTTTTGGAGAGGCTATTGTGATTCCCGCCATCCTTGCGGAGAATTTCGAGATTAAGACGGGTTTAATGTCGATGTTGCAAGCAAATAAGTTTAGAGGTCACGAGAAAGACAACCCGCATTACCACATTAGGAATTTCAACCGTCTCACCGCCACTAGCAAATTTAAGGATGTTCCACATGACGCCATTAAGATGATGTTGTTTCCATATTCGTTGGATGGACCCGCAAAAATTTGGCTCGAGAAAGAACCGCCAAATTCGATTTTGACATGGGCCGATCTCGTTTCTAAGTTTGTGAACAAGTTTTTTCCACCATCTAAAACAACACACTTAAAAAATGAGATTTCACGATTTGTGCAACGTAATAAAGAAAGTTTTTCAATGGCATGGGAACGATTTAAAGAGATGTTACATGAATGCCCACACCATGACTTTACGGAATTGCATCAAGTGGATACTTTTTATAATGGGCTTAATGATCATGAACGAGATTATTTGAATGCCGCCGCGGGTGGTAATTTTTTGTGCAAGACGACAAATGAGGCTTTACAGATCATTGAAATCGATCTAAGGTTTATAGCCCTCGTAACACACCGAGTGTTGCCAATATGGGTTCGTCATCGTCACAATCGTCTCGTAGCATTAATGCCTTACATGATGAAGCTAATGAGGAAAATCGGTTTTTTGATAGATTTGCTAATCTTATGTCCCATTGGAAGGCTCAAGAAGCTTCCAATTCCGCTTCGGTCAAAGCGGTTGCTAAGAGTTGTTTATCTTGTGGGGGAGCTCATGATCTTTCCGAGTGCATTACCGCGGATGGTAACACTTCGAGTGCTTATGTAGAAACGGGAACTTACAACCAAAACGGCCAAGGTTCTCGTCCAAATCAAGCTCCACCAAACCAAAATGCTAACAATTATCGAAACAACAACCAAGGTAATTACCAAGGCAACACACGCAATTACAACAAAGGGAATTATCAAAGTGGGAATGGACAAATCTCTAATCAAAATCAAAACCGTGATTTTCAAAACACTACACAAGGTTTTTAAAATGCTCACAAAAAAAATTTGCAAGGAGAATTTTTGGATTATGCAAAAGCAAATGATGCTAAATTTGATAATATGCAACGTGAGATGATTAGCTTAAGATCCGAGTTGAAAAACGAGCTTAAAAATGAACTTGCTAATGAACTTAAAACTCATGCAAACAAAATGGAAGGAAATGTCCAACGTCTTCAACAAAACCAACAAAAGATGGAATTAGGACAACATGAGATTAAGCAAGAGTTATTGAAAGCGGATGCTAGGCAATCAAAATTTGAGGACCGAATGGCTAAGATGTTTGAAGCTATCATGTGTAAACCCTCTTCCTCGGGTGGTCTTCCTAGTGATACCATTAACAACCCGAGAGGAGAAATGAAGGTTATTACTACACGAAGTGGTAAAACTTTCAAGGAACCAATCTCTCGTCCAAGTACTTCTAAGGAGAAGGAAATTGAGAAAGAACCCGAGGTGATGGTCGAAAAGGAGCATATTACAATCCCACAAAGTACCGCTCAAACCACACCTACGGTTGAACCAATACCAATTGTGGAACCCGAGTTTCCAAGGCCGTTGCCTAATGACCAACCCACACCACCTTTACCATACCCTTCGAGACGAAACAAAGAGAAAGCACAAGAAAGGAACAATTATCAATTTGAGCTATTTATGAAAATGTTTCGTGATTTGCATTTTAACATAAGTTTTGCCGACGCTCTTATCATGATGCCTCGATTTGCCGCAAACTTCAAAAGTATGCTAAACAACAAAGAGAAGTTACAACAATCGTCTAGTTGTTCATCGGTTTTTCTTAGCCGCATACCACAAAAAGTCGGTGATCCCGGTAAATTTTTGATTCCGTGTGCAATTCAAGATATGGAGGAATGCTACGCCTTGGCCGATCTTGGTGCTAGTATTAATTTAATGCCTCTCGAGATTTTCAAATCGCTTTCGCTTCCGGCTCTCATTCCTTCGAACATGTCCATCGAGATGGCCGATCATTCTACGATTATGGCATGTGGAGTAGCCGAGGACGTTTTTGTTAAAGTCGGAAAGTTTTACTATCCCGTTGACTTTATCGTTGTAGACATTCCTATCGATCGAAAAGTTCCTCTCATTTTGGGTCGTTCATTTTTGGATACATCAAGAGCACTTATCGATGTTCATGCTCGAAAAATCACCCTTCGTTTCAATGAAGAAGAACTTGTCATCAATGCAACACAAAACTCCAATCTTTCTCATGTCTATTCTATTGCAACTTTAAACCATGGTGACTCGACCAATGTCATTTGCAAAGAATTTTCACCAAGAGTTTTAGGAAATGTCGCCAACAACAATTTACCATTTCCTCCGCCGGTGGAGGTTATGAGTGCAAAGCCTACAAAGAAGAAACCGTCAATACTTGAATCGAAAAATCCTTCACCTCACCTCGAACATTCATTCTTGAAAAGTATTGATAAGTTGCCGGTTTCTACGGAAGATCCTTCGGATGATGAATATGTAGACCCCGATGGGGAGGTTTTCTTTGTCGATAAACGTTTTGAAAACTTGCCACCACCAAAACCAAAACGGTTTCAAAATGTGAGAATTTTTAGTGTGACTAACATCGTCTTAGAAACACCGAATATTTTCGACATAATCAAAAAGGGTTTTCATAAGGAGAGTTCAAAAGATAAAAAATGAAAAGATCTTAAATGTGATTTAATTGATTTTTCTACAAATCTAACTCCGTCATCACCACGTGTTTTGAGTGCTACAAGCCCGTCTACTCCTTTTGACGATGCTTTGTGTGGTTCTAGTATGGGGGAAGCCCCTTATGTTCCCTCATCCTTGTCCACCGAGGACGAGATATTCGATCCCGGAATTTCATGTAAAGGGAAATCTCGGTCTTCCACCGATGCAATAAATGGAAAATCTTTCTATTTGATTGGTGCGAGTCTACCTCGAGTAGCTCGAAAGTTTGTCTTACCAATTGTCTCACCCTTCTACTTCTCATCTCTTTTCTTCAAACTCATTGAGTTTATGGCACATGTTGAAGTGGCGTTAATTTGTTTTTCCAATGAAAACGAGAACGCCATCTTCGACCCCGGTATTTTGCATCATTTAAGGACTTAGTCCTTTATACCGGTTGCTTTTTGGGCCTTGTTTATCATGTAAGCCCCTTTGACCATACCATGAATTTCCCTAAATGTTCACATTTTGAAGGGATCGAGTCGAGCTCATGACTCGGTAATCAAAAACGAGGTGCCTCGTGGGGGAAATCCCATGCTTATCTTTTATATTCACTAATAAGGGGACTTGTACCCTTCCAACTCGTTGTCTCGTGGTTGTTTGTGATTGTGTTATCTAGATCATCATCATCGTCTACGATTGAAGACTCTCGTGTTCGTTTACGTGAGCCTCCATCGTTCGTTTGAAGAAGTTTTTCACGATTCCATGACATATCCTTTATTGTTCTAACAATTATCTTTTAGCATAATTAATAAACGGCTTTAGATATATTGTTGATCACCCTTTCCATGCTAGATCCTAAGCATTCGATTCTTCGTCTCTAGTATGGGGGTGCTCCACCTTTAGACTCGAAACATTGAGGACAATGTTTACTTTTAGTATGGGGGGGTGAATAGATACTTGCTTTGCTATGCCCTCACGTTTTCCAACTTTCAATGTTTTGTTTTGCTAATAAGGCTAAAAATGGCCAAATTTTAAAAATTTTCTTAGTTTTCATAAGTGTTTTTAAGACACGAATGTATATTTTCCGATGGGTAGAATAAGAGTTAATTTTTGACTTGATGGGCATTTGGAGCCATTTACATTCCTTAACCCGCTCAATTCAAGTTTTGCTAGACTTTTATATAGGGAGCTTTAAAACGCGAAAGTCTTAATTCATTCGGGTTAAGAACAAGAACTTTTCGCAAGTTCCTATAATTGATTCTAGAAAGTCACTTATCAAGGGAACTATAAAACGCATTCTCTAAAACTTGAAAAAGTCCAAGAAAGTGCAAGATCCTATAGGTGGCTTGAAAACCCAAAACTTTGATTTGATATAGTCTTAATGAAAGCTAATCCAAATTTGGCTTAATTTTGACTTGCATGGCTAAGTATTCACGAGTCTCTTTAATTAGAGGTCTATAGTGAAGAACGAGAAATGATAGAGTTAGACAAGTGATCATGCTAAACGTAGAACATGAAAGTGTTCTTTCAAAAACTCATATGTTTTTAATTGTGGCTTTTTCTTCCCATAAGATCAATGCTTTAGGAATAAATCATAATTGCAATAAGTAAGGTCGTACGATTTGAAAGGTTACTTAGCCTCTAGCGCAAGATCGTTTAAAAGTTGCGCGGGGTTGAATAGAGTTCATAGCCAAGGCATAACTTATTGAAGCGGGACGCGAAGATTGGCGATTATCCAAAAAGGCCCTAACAAGGCATGAGGAGCTCTATTTTTGCTAAAGATCCAAAGATGATGTGAAGTATCATTATTCCTAAATCAATATGAAGGATCGAGACACACGACGAGAAGCAATTACTCCCCTAAAGAATGGAGAAAGTCTATCCAAAAAGACCCTAACAAGGTATGAGGATAAATATATCCAAGTCCGAAAAGGAGGCGGATCGTTGTATAAAAAAATCCAAAGTAAAGATTGAAGAAAAATGATGAAGTCGTGGTCCTATATGAAGAATCTCTCAAAAACGTCAAGTGAAGAAATTCCAAAATATGAAGAGAAGACCATAATTTCAAGAACGTCTTCCCAAGATTTGAAGTATGAAGTACATGCCAAATATCGGTCCGAGAAAGGTCTCAAATCGTGAAACGAGTTATGCCAAGATATGAACTTAAGGAGATACACGAGAAGCCGTTTTAAAAGATTTTGTCCTTCGGCTAACTATTAATCAAATCGTGCTACTTTGCTTTCGGACTAATAACTACTCAAATAAGTCAATATGAATCACTTGTGATCCATGACAAATAGATAAAAAATGCTAGTAACCCATTTCCTTTTATAATAACTAGGATTACGGGGAGAAAAAGTATTACACAATTTGGACGTATGAGTAGTGTTAGCATTGTGACTTGTACCAACAATGATCTTGTTTTTGCACTTAGCATGGAATGTATGACAATCAAGGATGACGAAGTTTACTCTAAGGGACATTAACTTGTTTCTATTCTTTGACCCTAAAAGTCACCTTTTAGTGATGAAAATCATACATTATGTCTTTTACACATTCTCGTAGTATGTTGCAAGTCTTTTACTTTTCAATAAAGTTTAATAAAAATTGAACTTTGGTGATGCTTAGATACTTTATTCTAGCATTGCGTGAGGGCACGGCAATTGCTTAGTATGGGGGAGTGATGAGATGGCATTTATACATGATCTCATCGTTCTTTTCGGGCTTTAAATGCACAAAAATGTCATAAAATACCATATATATGCTTGTGTTTGTTTACTTGTGTATTTTAGGTATGGATATCGTGAAAAAGACAAAAGATCACAAGATACAAGGAAAAAACGGACACGAGAAACGAAGCCGTACAAAGAACCGGGCCCTAATCATGAAATATTCAACAAATACCCTTGAAGACTTGAAGACATACAAGATTGATCCTCCAAGAATGAATAAATGACACTTAAAACCCTTGTATATTAATAATTACAAGTTTGGTCCCTTAAGTTTGTCAAAATTGCAAAAAGGTCCTTCAACTTTGAAGAAATGACAAGATTGGTCCCTCAACAAAATCAATTTGTCAATTATGGTCCCTCATGAAGTCAAAGATACAAAGAAGACCTTTGAAGATCAATAAAGTCCAAGATCAGTCTCTGAATTATCCAAGAATGGCAAAAAGAACCCTTGAAAACCCTTTTTAAAAGTTTGGTGCCAAAATTGCCAAATAGTGAAAGTTGATACAAGCTTAAATGGGCGCTGATGGGTTTTAAAAGAGAAAAGACAAAAGAAAGGAAGGATAAGGACTAATGTTGTACACTTTGAAACATTCAAACTCAAACACGCGCTAAACACACATTTTCCCCCAATTTCGGATCAACAGAGTTACTATTCATCTTTTTCACCACCCAGATTTTTACTTCACTTAAACATGGGTAAAACGCAATTAACCTTGCACATGTGTGATTCACACATGCATAAAGCTATCCCACACATAAAACCCTCATCCCACTCACTGTAGACCCCACCCCCAATTCCCCTTTCAACCAATCAGAACACGACTTGGGCTCCAAGCATAATGACGTGTCCTCAATCAACAGCTATGGTTATTTGCTTACTCACAAAGCAAAAATAAACGATGGAGATCAAATTTGACAGCTCAAATCCTCAAAATCGTCTAGAAGACCCAAGGGGCATTTTTGAGATTTTCTTTGATTAGGGTTTTGATTTTAAGCATTCTAGTATGTTCTTAGAGTAGTATAAAAGGAGGATGAAGTCTGTTCATACCCCTTTGTTCCAGTTTTTCTTCAAAAATTTTGTAATCCTTTTTAATTAAAATAAAAGTTTGGTATTTGTTTTTAAGCAATATAATTCCTTTTTATGTTTATTTAAAGTTGGTATTATTTGTTGAAGAGAAACTGAGTTCCATTTTTAAGTTGGTGAAATAATTTTGTGTTTCAAAATTATTTCAAAAGTTTTCTGAATTTGAGATTTTCTTGGTGAAATCTGTTTCTAGGATTTGGGTTAAGAGTTTTCATTTTGTTGGTGATTAAAGTGTTTTGAAAACGTATTGAAAAGGTTTAAAAGGATTTGGAAAAGTTTAAGAAAGAAAGAAAAGAAAACAGAAAGTATATATTGGATATTGTACTTGTGTTTTTTTTTTATTTTTCTTAACAGGTTGTTGAAAGTTGTTGTTGAACCAGATCAGCGCAGGCCTCCAGCCTGTGGGAGGTGGATTTACATCCACTAGAACCTTGGATGTAAGGTTCTAAGGTAATTTCCTTTTTCCTTTTTGAAATTTCAGAAAAAGTGAAGTGTCATGAGATTTGTTTGATTTGATGCTATCAGTGTGTTAAGGTGTTTGATTTGAGTTCTTTTGAGTTGGTATGCATGTTAGATGTTATTAGGATCAGTTTGAGTAGTTTTTGAAGTGTTTTGGTTTGTTAGAAGTTGGAAAACAGATTTAAAGTGGTGTTTGGATACATGTTTTAGCAGGGTACTAATTCCTTGATTGTGGTTGAAAACGTGTTTAAGTCACTTAAACGGATTGAGATAGGTTGCATATTAGTAATAGCTTAGAATAGAACAGGTTTTCAGCAAGTTTGAGTGATAAAAAGTGAAAACATAGCTAGAAATCTGCTTAGGCTATATTCTACTTATTTTTATAAGATTTTGGTGCATGACCTTGCAAATCTGTTAAGTGTTAGGGTAATATAGGGTTTTAGATTGATTGAGTGCTAGTTTGAGCTTGTGTGTGCAAAATTTGAGCATTTAAAAGTCACTTGTGTGCAATCTGTCAAGCTTAAAAACCTCCACAGACCCACATTTTTGTGTCAGCAACTTGTTATGCTCTTGTGTGCTTTGGATTGTGAGTTTTTGTGCTAGGTGTTACTCTATCTGCTTGTATTGACTCCTTGTGCTTCAAAGAGCACAAGGGTGCCTTGTCATCCAAAATACACCCACAAAAATCCACAGCCAAGCTCCTATTGGCATTCAAATTGCACAAAGTGAAAACTTCACTTGTGTTCTTCAAATAAGTGAACTGCATACGTTTTGGGATCATAACTTGTTGATTCTTGGATAAAAAGAGGATTGGATTCGTGTTTCTAAGCTTGTTAAGGTCACAAATTGGTTTGAAAAAGTAAAAAAATAAAAAAAGAAAATTTGGCAAAAAGGTCACCCGCAACAGACTCGAACCCCCGACCTCTCGAAGGAGGAGTAAGGGGAACTACCGTTGATCTAGATGCCTTTTTACGTCTAAGTTTGATTTCATTAGTTATTTAACACGTTTTTCTTTCTAGCTTATTAAATAAAGCCGTAGCTTATTTCCATCTTTTCCAGCTTATTTAATTTGTGTTTTTGGCTTATTTGATTTTTCCTAGGACCTTTATAGACTTTAGGATTTTTCTAGCTAATTTTTATAATTTTCCCATTATTAAATTATTTTCTTTACATTTTTATTTAGCCGTATTTTATAAAATCATTAAAAAATAGAAAAAAGAGTTTTAATTTTTAGGAAAAATTATTCTTAGCTTTTAAAATAATCTTTTGAGGTTTACATTAGGTTTTGGTTTTATAAACTTTTATTTTTAATTTTATATTATTTTAAGGTTTTTTATAAACTTTAATAATTTTTATAAAATTATTAAAAAGGGTTTAGGAACTTTAGTTTGCATTTTTCTCTTAGTTAGATTATTTTAAGATTTTAGAAATTTTTTAGAATTAATTTTATAAACTTTTTATTTTTAGTATTATTTTAATATTATTTTATTATTAAAAATTCAAAGTTTTATTTTTCTTTATTTTTCATTTTTCTTAAGTTCTTTAGCATTAATTAGGACCTTTTACATTTTTAGAATATTTTTATAGCTTTTAGATTTATTTTTATAATTATTTTAAGTTTAATTAGTTTTTAATCATTTTAAATCATTTTTAGAGTTTTAAAAAATAGTTTTATTAGCTTTTAATTTTTAGAAAATTACTTTTTAGTCTTATAATAATATAAGTTAAGTATTAGTTCAATAAAATCATATTTTAGACATTTTTATTAGTTGTATTTAATTTTAGGGCTTTAATTAGCATTTAAAATTAAATATTTAATGAATAAAAGGTTTTAAAATATCTTTGTTGGATTTTTTATTATTTAAGACTTCTTTTTAGTCTTTTTAATCTTTCATTTGTTTTTGGTTTTAGTACTAAATTTTTAATTTGGGTAATTTTTCACGACTTTACGTTTACATCTTTTTCGTCGTAGTTTAATTTTAACGTAACCGTCTTTTCATCCTTTCATCCCCATTCTTCTCAATATTAATCTCAAATAACTACAAGTTAAATCACACACATATACCTCCTTAGGAAACGAACTTTCTCTCTTTTTATTTGATTGGGTCATTAGTGTTGATTTTTCCTAAAATCATCACTCGATACTTACCGCTATTTTACGCTCTTTGTTTTCCTAAACAAGAGTCGTATTTTACCACAATCAAACATAAATGTTTAAGGTAGCAGCATATTTAATCAGGAAAATATTTTTTTTAAAATTAACTTTATAACCAGTTTATAAATTTTTTAAATATAACTTTTTTGTTACAAACATAAATGTTTGTCCAGATACACCTTTTAATCAGTAATTGATTAAATAAAAAAAAATAATGTTTCCAAACATAAATGTTTTTTAAATTTAACTTTTTTGTTACAAACATAAAATATTTTTTTTTTAAATTAACTTTATAACCAGTTTAAAAATGTTTATAAATTTTTTAAATTTAACTTTTTTATTTATATATTAACAACTTCTAATTATACCTATATGTGCCAATGTTTGGCCAGATACACCTTTTAATCAGTAACTGATTAAATCAATAAAAATAATGTTTCCAAACATTTATAGCAGCAGTGGGACAAACGTACATGTTTTAACATAAACTGTGCCAATGTTTTTAAGCTTTTTGATTTGGACAAAAATGTTGCAGGGGTTCATTTGGAAGCTTAACAAATATGTTGCTGGAATAAGTAATGAAAGACTTGGTTTTGAGAAGACTTTTAAGGCGGCAACGAGTATGTTTCCAAACAATCTGATGATAAAGGACGCGTATGCTGGTTATTTGGAAAGTTTGTATATAAAGGCGGCTGAGGTTGATCAACAAAAAAATAATGAGGTCGTTACTGGAGAAGCTGTGTTTGGGGGGAGCATAACAAAAGATGTTGATAATACTGTCAGCACGTCTAAAATGCCTGTTCCGAATAATACTGGTAAGACATTAAGTTTTTCGTATATATTACCTGATGGGGCATGGCCTACTTGCAGTTTAGGCATGGGATTGACCCAAGAGACTATTTTGTATGAAGGCGAAAATTCTGACACACCAGGTTTATACGACGGTTTTGGACCTCAAACACAAATGGAAATCTTCAAAGCAACAGATTTGGCTGTTGAAGCATCTGAAAAAAGGAAAAAATTGCCAGAAATGGGAATTTCCAAATTCAGTTTAGATGTTGGAGAAGCTAGTGGGTCTTTGTGTGTTGGGGAGGCTAGTGGGTCTGGAAAAGTTCAAGAACCAATACATGCAGTTCCCGTTAGTGTACGCAAACCCGAAAAAGGAGGTGGTGGTTTGATATTAACGCGGGAGCAAAGACAGACCACAAAACCGGCGAATGCCAAGTCACCATATGTTACACGTATTCTTAATGCTACTATGGATGATAAAAAAATCGACTTTGTTGTTGAAAAGTTCTTGGTTGATAAAAAGTACAACACTGGAAGGTATATGTTTTTTCAACAAACGTTTATGTTTTTTGTAACCGAATGATATATTTTTTTTGAACAAACATGTATGTTTTTTTTTATTGCAGGGCTAATGTGTTTGAAACGGCAACTGGTCTAAAATTGAGTAGATGGCAGATTAAGACATTAGTGAGTGGGGAACATGTTGATACCGCAGTTTTAGATGCTTGGAGTGTGTACCTTAATTCGCTGGAAAAGTTAAAATCCCCGGAATCATTTTCTCGTTTTTTCTACCCGATATTACATGTGGTAAACTAATTAAGTTATTAAAATGGGATTGAAATATTTTTTTTTGATTGTAGAATCTTAAAAATATTAATGTTTGCAGGATAAGAAGACGTTTATGGACGAGAAAAAGGCTGCCGCGTATATTAACAAATTTCTTGTTAATGCTGAAGACATGTATGCTACAATTGGAAAAATCTGTTGCGGCCGACATTGACCTGGTAAGTATTATAAATGTTTTTGCTTAACCGTACATTTCTATTTAATTTGTTTTTTTTTTGTAACTTATAAATAAAATACAATTATATCAATATATGTAACGGAAACATAAATGTTTAGATAGGAACATACATGTTTTGTTTATAAGTAAACAGCGTAAATATTATTTACTGTTAATAGTATTTTATTAACATGTTTAGTATGAAAGTTTAACTGATTGAAAACACGACATGTTGCAGGTATTTGTTCCGGTTGCTAATGGTAATCGTAGATTCGTTTTATGTTTTAATATGAAGAACATAGTTGTTAGTATCATGGACAATACGCGAGAAGTAACTAATAGTCACAAACGTTTGCGTCTGCCATTAATCCCAGACATGACTATAGCAGAAACTTTGGTAAGTATTTTATATAAATATTTTCATTGTTTAGTAAATAAAAAAAATTCCTTATTGTTTGATTATGATCATTGTTTTTTTTAAACATGTAGCATCAAAACTTTGCAAAGTATATTGTCAATATAAATCCAAAAAAAGCAAAAGACATTATGCTTGCTAAGATCGATCGATGGGACTTCAATTGGCAAACAGATGATAGACCAAAGGATAGTGGAGTGGTTATGATGCGCCACATGGAAGCTTATATGGGTAGGAATATGAATAGGTGGTTTTCTGGAATTGCAGATCCAGGCGAGAGACAGGATGAGCAGATGAAACGTTTCAGAAGAAAATATGCTGTGTTACTCCTACATGTTGACTGCAACATTAACAAGGAACATGTACTTGCAGAAATTGAAATATCAAAAAGCTTTTAGCAATATAGGTATTTTTAAGATGTTGCTAGTTGTTGGTATGTTTATTTTCGTATGAACCTATGTTTTGTTTGGAAGCAACTATTGATAATGTTTTTGTTATCCTTTGGTAATAACAGTATAATGACTTGTTGCTCTTTTTTTTCACAAAACATTAATGTGTATAATGACTTATTGATATTTTATATTCACAAGTATGTATATACAGAAAAAGAAGTAGGTTAATGTTTACAAATTTAAAAAATAAACAAAATTGTTAATAATAGAAAACAGATCTGTTTAGACACTGAAACTTATATGTCTATATAAACAAAATTGTTAATAATAAAAGTTAACAAAAGTGTTAAAAATATAAAACAGACCTGTTTAGACAATGAAACACATTAAAACGAATATGTTTAGACAAACAGAACACTTAGACTACAGCATAAATATTTAGACTAGATTAAAGAATAAATGTTTAGACTAAAATAACATTCGTGTGTAGAAAAAAAAATACTAAAAACATGTATGTATTAATATAAACATGTATGTTTTAGACTAAAAAGAAACATGTTTAGACTAGAAACATACATGTTTAGACTAAAAACATACATGTTTAGACTAAAAACATACATGTTTAGACTAAAAAGAAACATGTTTAGACTAAATACTAAAAACATGTATGTCTTAATATAAACATGTATGTTTTAGACTAAAAAGAAACATGTTTAGACTAAAAACATACATGTTTAGACTAAAACATACATGTTTAGCCTAGTTATGTTTAGACTAAAACATACATGTTTAGAGTAAAAAGATAATATGGTTTTGGTTTTATTTATAATTCTAAATAAGCAGACAATAAGGAAAACATATGTATAAAAATAAAAACAAATCCATTTATTTAAAGTGAAATAAAAATCCAACATAGCAAAAAACTGTAAACATAATAGAACATTATTGGAAAAGTAAAAAAGTGTAAAAAACTACTCAGTAGTCCTCATCTTCATCGTCTTCATCGTTGTCCGTTTCGTCTTCAGTTTCATCTTCCATTGCCTCTACTGCAATAGCGTCTTCTTCAGCAATATTTTCCTCTTCTTCATTGTCGTCCTCATCTTCGTCGAATAGTTGTTGCTTGGAAGTGCTTTGTTTGTTGTTGCATGTTACTTTGGTCCCCCGGCTTGACCACAAAAGCCACATGGTTCTTTGCATCCGCGTATATTGTGACCTAATATACCACAATTCTTACATGTACGACGCTTGAAAGGGACTTTTCTGTTAGTCTTTGCCTTCTTAACTGCTTTACCTTTTTCAGCAGCACTTTTGAACCTTCGATGACCCTTATTGGGACATTTTTCTTGCGGATTTAGTACATCAAGTACTATTGTGGCTTTAACACCCAAAAGTTCCTCATACAATGCATCCTTGTTTTGGTGGGTATTTAGTGGTGGAGAATCTTCTTCAATCTCTTTCTTTAAATCCTTTAGTTTTGTAAGTAAAACCACCAGCTTGTCGGTATCGGTTCGTATAAGATTTATACAATCCTCAATGGTTGAATATATATCAGATGCTAACCTTTCACCTTCTTCAATACATGGACCATACCTGTGTTTTTTATCGCGTAAATGTGCAGGTAGTGGATTCTTTGTCCAGCGACGAAGAATGTAATTGTGTGGAATGGTGTCTTGACCAATAATACGGAAAACACAGAAAACATGACGGCATAGAAACCCATGGCGGTTAAAATGTCCACAAGAATAAATCACGCTACCATCCAATCGATTTTGAGACACCTGATACACATAAAAAATTACATTAACTAATACAAATATATGTATGATTAAAACATGCATGTTTTAATAAAAAAACATATATGTTTATATGGAAACATATATGTTTTGTTAAAACTTGTTTATTTACTTATAAACTTTCAACCTGGAGAATAAAATATAATAGGTGTTTGATTTTTTTTACCAAAAAACATGTATGTTTATATGGAAACATATATGTTTTGTTATATATTCTATTAGTAAAATATAAACTTTCAACTTGTACATGCTTTACAAAAAAGAAAAAAAATAATGTAGGTTGTAACGTTGAACTTACCGTTGCAAAAATAACAGTATTTTTGCTCTTTTCCCGTTGATGTATTACGCAATGCTCGACATCACCTTCAGAACGAGAACTTGTCTGTGAACATGCATATAAACCCTTGTATATTTCATCTTGTACATCCCTGAAAATGCTATGTGTATACACGTCCAACGCATGTCGTTCAATAGGTAATTGAGTAAGCATGACTGGTGACTTTTCAGCATTCGTATTGTCTAACACACGTTGTATGTACCTCTGTTTCTCCATTGCTGATTCAAAACATAACATAAAATGAACAAGGGAGTTGCCATGATGTGAATAAACCTGGAAAAATGCGTTTGTACTTTCTGAACGTGAAGTCGTCTTCATTAACCCACACAAAGGCAACTCGCTGAAATAACCAGGAACCCACCGTTCTCTAATAGCATACATTTCTGATAACCATTTGTTTTCACTAAGATTGAACTTCAATATCAAATCTTTCCATCGATCTTCAAATTTTTCAGGGGTAAGATATACGTTCCACACCAGTTTATGGAATTCTTTTCTGAAATCCGAGTCAGCATCTACATCACCCAACACCTACAAGTATACCATGTATTTAAGTGTGTTAAATTGATATGTTTTACTAGGATGATATTTTTTGAATTCAAATAATAGCCACAAAAATAAAATACCTTTGCAGGGAGTTTTTGAGTAATATGCCACATACACAATCTATGATGGGATTCGGGAAACACTTTTAGAATAGCCTTCCGTATCGCACTGTCCTGATCAGTAACCGCAAGGGTAGGTTGCTTCCCATGAACTTTCAAGAATGATTGAAGCATCCATATATATGAATCAGCTTTTTCATCTGAAAGTAAAGCAGCACCAAACGTAACTGTTTTCTGGTGATGGTCAATACCAGTAAAAGGAACGAAAACCATGTCGTACCTACATTTTAAGAATCACAAACATAAATGTAACATCATATATCAAAAAAGGAATAAGTACAAGAAACGTACTTGTTTGTATCAAAAGTAGCATCAAATGAAACAATATCACCGAAAGAAACATAGTTGCACTTCATTGTTTCATCTTCCCAAAACATCTGACACAATTCCTTTCCACCTTCAATTGTGTGATGATAAAATGAAAACTCGGGTACATGCTCCTGTCTTTTAAGCATTTTGTCTACCAACATCTGGGCATCCCTTTCACCAATGAATAAATTCAACCCGCGTCTGAAGTTATTCCAATCAATAGACATGCCGCGAACCTTATCAAAACCACCCAAAAGAGCAACTCTTAGCCTGTGTGCTTTCTGGGGACCAATATTTGTCAAGGACGCACGATGAATGAATATATATTCACCAAATTCCAGTTGGCGTCGAGCACGAGAAAGATCCATATTAGCCGGATCTATTAGTGGATGATTATGGTTTTCAACAAAGTCATATATCTTAAACGAACTTGTTCCTTCTATAGGTCTCAACCCAATCCTTGCTTTGCAATCGGTAAATGTAGTTGATGATTTGCGTGTTCTTTTTCGTTTTCCACCATCACCTTCACCTTCGTTGTCTTCAGGAACAACATCTTCAATAAGGGTGTTAACTTCATTCTTCTTCCTTGATTTACCAGATTTATTACACCAAACATATCTGTGAGTCATTACACCCTCCTTATTATACTTGATACCTGATTTTTTAACCCCGAACCTAGCTTTAGCAGCATACTCCTTGTACATGTTATATGCTTCGTCAAAAGTGTTAAAAATATCATGTATTTTTGGTTTTTCATGAACAGGAACATTAGGGACCCAATATCTTAAACCATTTGGTGAGGGCACCATCTCGAGATCAATATCATACACATCAACATCACTAGCATCTACATTAAAAAAAACATTATAAAACATCTATGTTCTAGAAGAATAGCACTGTTTTTTTATACACAAAATACAAAAGTTTTATTATACACAAACATATATGTTCCTATTTACAAGAACAATGCTAAAAAATCATCCAATACAAAGACAGATATGTTTATTAAAAAAAAGGCAAAAATGCTAAAAATAAGGCAAAACATTAATGTTTATTGTTACAAAAAGGTCTGAAACATTGATGTTTCACTAAGTCTAAACCAATGCCATATTAAAAAAAACTAAACCAATGCTGTATTAGAAAATAATTCATCTTGTATAAACGTTTATGTTTATTGTTAAAAAATCATCCAAAACATATACGTTTATGTTTACTGTAAAACAAAAAAAAAGGAAAGAATGTTAAAAATAAGGCAAAACATTTATGTTTATTATTACAAAAAGGTATGAAACATTGCTGTTTCACTAAGACAAAACCACGATGTTTAAAATATTGTCTGCAAATAATTCTAAAACAGTGCAATTTCAAAAAAAATAATTCTAAAAACACATACATACGTGTTAAAGAAATTGTTAAGAAAAAAAAAACCTTCATTCTCGTATGTAAGATCTTGAG
>JANFOE010002925.1:0-44852 GCA_025667525.1 Glebionis coronaria
TAGCAACGCTCACACTCGTTATTTAACTAGAGGTGTGTGAGATATAGTTTCATAGAACATTCTCAGTAGCATGGTCATTTATGTCTTGCTTTTATCATCCTTTGTTATAGATACTGTTAAACCATGGATATGGATCCTAACTCATTCCATATAGTTTAACGATTTATATTCTCGTTATTGAATTCAATTAAGATATACCAAATGTAACCAAGATTCATCTTGCATTACCATTTGGGTTCGGCCAAACAATTATCTGATTAATTCTCGAGAGGCACCATGGTATCATTCTGCACATACTAAGTGGAGTAACAAATCCTTTGTTGAATACAAGTGTTGTGGATGCTGCTTCACATCACTCCGAAAAATAGCTTTTATAACTACCTTATTCAGGACAGCGTTTTGCATATAATTACGAAAGTGATATCCACACATGCAGAACTTGTTTGCATCTCAAGTCTAAGGATGACTTAACAGACCATTTTCAACATCTTACTCATGACATGGATCCAAAAGTAAATGTTTGAAGTTGGGGAATCCAGTATGCATCCCTTATGAATACATATGAGTTTGGCTTAGAACAATTCTCATTCTCACAGAATATATCCAACACTCACATTTGTCTTATGTAAACAATATTCCCATATTGCTAACCAACAATGGATATTTAGAATGATTAAATCATTCATGGATTAAACATGCAAATATAGAATAACAAATTTTATATGAATGAAATAACAAATACCTCGTATCTTTATTTATCAGAAAATAAAAGTGTCTTACAATTCCAAATCATCCAAATACTAATTAACATACAGATTTACATGAGACTACTAACTGGTGTCAAACCAATACCCCGAGTCAACTTAGAATGCTTAGGGAATGCTAACGCCTTCGTAAATGGATCAGCTAGATTGTCATCTGTATGAACTTTTGCTATCTTGACATCACCCATCTCAATGGTCTCTCGAAGATAGTGAACTTTTGCGCGAAAATGTCTAGCACCCTTGGTGACTCCGCTTTCATTAGCTATAGTAATGGCTCCAGTATTGTCACAATGCATATCAATGGGATCTTCAATTGTGGGCATAATACCAAGCCCAGAAATGAACTTACGAATCCAAACAGCCTCTTTAGCTGCATCAAAAGCAGCTATATACTCAGCTTCTGTAGATGAAGTTGCAAAAATACTTTGCTTTGTGCTCTTGCAGTCAACAACACCTCCATTTAGAACGAAAACATATCCAGTCTGAGATTTTAGGTCATCAGCATCTGTCAGATATCCAGCATCAGTGTAGCAAGAAACCCCGAGCTCTCGTTTTTCGTCACCACCATAAACCAGAAACATATCCTTAGTATTCCGTAAATACTTAAGAATATTTTTAACAGCAGTCCAGTGAAGTTCACCAGTACTCTGTTGAAATCGGCTTGTTATGTTCTGAGCGAACGCAACATCAGGACGAGTACATCTCACAGCATACATAATTGATCCTATAGCCGAGGCATAAGGAACATTCTGCATGTGTTGCTTTTCAGCTGGTGAAACAACACATTGTGACTTACTCAGTTTAGGGCTTTCATGCATTGGGATAGTTCCACGCTTGGAATTTTCTATATGAAATCTTTTCAAGATTTTCTCAATGTAAGCACTTTGACATAAACCAATTAACCGTCTAGATCTATCTCGGTAGATCTTGATTCCAAGAATATATGCAGCTTCTCCTAAATCTTTCATAGCAAAATATTTTCCAAGGTAGGATTTTACCCCTTTCAACATTGAAAATTTGTTCCCCATGAACAATATGTCATCAACATATAGAATTAGGAAAGTAACATTACTCCCACTGGCTTTGTGATATACACATGGCTCATCTTGATTCTGAGTGAAACCGAATTTTTTAATCTCATCATCAAAACGCTTATTCCGTTGCCTAGATGCTTGCTTAAGTCCATAAATGGAACGCTTGAGCTTGCATACTCGGTTAGGATATTTAGGATAGACAAAACCCTCACGTTGCACCATATAGACTTCTTCGGAAAGATGTCCATTGAGGAAAGCGGTTTTGACATCCATTTGCCAAATCTCATAGTCATAGAACGTGGCTATGGCTATAAGAATCCTTATAGCTCTAATGTCTGCTACAGGAGAAAAGGTCTCTTCATAATCAACCCCGTAGGTTTGAGTGAAGCCCTTTGCTACAAGACGAGCTTAAAAGGTGTGTACTTTGCCATCCATGTTAGTCTTTTTCTTGAATAGCCACTTGCTACCAACGGTTCTACCGTTAGGAGGAAGATCAACTAATACCCATACATCATTATCTTTCATGGATTGCATATCCACATTCATCGCATTAAGCCATTTGTCAAATTCAGGATCCAATAATGCAGCTTTATAGTTAGTGGGTTCTCCAAGATCCCCTAACTCATGCTCCTCAACATCGACGTATAAACACATTCGATCTGGTGCACGGCGTGTCCTAGAGGACATACGAATGGGATTGATATCACTTTGAGGTTCTTCAATTTCTTGATCATCCTCATCATGATCTAAGCCAGTGTCATCAGAAGGATTTGTATCTTCATCTTGAATAATTTCAGGATCTTCTATACTCCCACTTGCTTCTTGATCTAAGAGATTACTCTCAAAGAACTCAGCATTCCGAGCAACAATAACTTTGTTCTCGGGTGGGTAGTAGAAGGAATATCCCATCGTTTCCTTTAGGTATCCTACAAAGACACACTTAATAGATTTGGGTTCCAGTTTGTCAGGTTTGGTCATCGTATCACGTTTAACCAAAGCTTCACAACCCCAGACTCTTAAGTAAGACAACTTAGGGGCTTGCCCATGCCATACTTCGTACGATGTCTTTTCAACCTTCTTAGTTGGAACCATGTTGAGTATGCGTGCAACAGACTCAAGGGCATAATCCCAAAAGGACTTTGGAAGAGTAGTTTGACTCATCGTGGATCGAACCATGTCTAGCAGTGTTCGATTCCTTCTTTCAGACACCCCATTATGTTGAGGTGTGTAGGGAGGAGTTCGATGGGCAATAATCCCATGCTCCTTAAGATGATCCAAAAACTCTTGACTCATATATTCACCTCCACGATCAGGTCGTAGTGATTTTATGGTCTTACCGAGTTGATTTTCTACTTCCTTTTGAATCACTTTAAATGTCTCAAACACTTCATGTTTATGATTTAACAGGTAAACATAACCATACCGACTAAAGTCGTCAGTAAAAGTGACAAAGTAGTTAGCTCATTGCATTGACACGATTCTAAATGGGGCACACACATCAGTATGTATTAGTCCAAGTAGATCTTTAGCCCTTTCCACTTGATGTGAATAAGGTTTTCTTGCCATCTTCCCAGACATACAAGAGACACACTTTTCAAATGACTTAATGTCAGTTGAGGTGAGAAGTCCATCATGTTGCAACTTCTCCATGCGTTTCTTGCTTATGTGTCCAAGATGACAATGCCACAAGAGAGTAGAGTCCAAAGTTAATTTGACTCTTTTATTGCTACCAGCAAACATAGAACTATCATTTGTTTTAGAACAAGACATATCAATTTCATAAATGCTATCCCCTCGGGGAGTAGCAGTAAAATAAACAACGTTATTCCTAGAAACTGAAATTGCATTATTCGAATCAAAACAGTTTACAAAACCATCTTTAAACAAACCAGAAACTGAAATAATCCCTCTAGTGATAGAGGGAGCATAATGACAATTGTTCAAAACAATAACTAATCCACTAGGGAGACACAAATGATAATTTCCAATAGCTTCGACTCCTGCACGTTGACCATTGCCCATGTACAGATTCAAAGCTCTTGGATTCAGCTTCTTACTTCCCCTTAGACCCTGAGTATTATTACAAATGTGAGTACCACAACCAGTGTCATATACTCACGAATTACTCGGAAGGGAATATAGTTCTATAGTGAAAATACCTGAAGTGTTGGCTTCTTGAGACAACCTCTTCTTTTTCTGCAACTCGGCTAAGTGCTCGGGACAATTCCGTTTCCAATGACCTATCTGACCACATTTGTGACAGGGGTCGTCCTTAGCAGGATTATCCTTTTTGGGTGGTGGAGGATTTCTGTTCTTGGGAGCATAAGATGGTTTGTGCTCGGGAGCATAAGCCAGCTTATTCTTTCCACTTACCATAATTCCCCTTCGCAGCCTTAGGCGGTTTTCTACCTTGGTTGTTCTAGACCTTGCCTGCACGCACATTATGAAGTGCAGGTGAAACAACCTTCTTGGAAAGTGTTTGCTCATGTTGTTTAAGCATGGCATACGGTTCATTCACCGAATTCACAGTCTTCCCCATGCCATGCATGTGTAAGTTTTGAACAAAACTGTCATACTCCTTGGAAAGGCCTATCAAGATTAGGCTTATTCCATAGCTGACAGTCACGGGGTGACCAAGACGCTCCAAGTTCTCAATGTAGCCCTTCATCTTAAGAACATATGAGCCTACATTTTGACCATCCTCAAGCTTGCACGCGTGAAATTCACGCGCAGTTTGAAGAAGTTCTTGTTCTGCTTGCTGAGAAAACATGGTTTTCAGCTCCTACAACATGTCATATGCTCCGAGATGGGTTAGATTTCGTTGGATCTCTAAGTTCATAGTCATGAGCATAAGGGCAGCAATGTCCTTTGACCCTTTGACCCAAGCAGCATGAGCTGCAAGAGCATCAGGAGGGACTTGGTGACCAGGAGTTGCAACAGGTGCAACAGGTGCAACAGGAATTGGATGTTCCAAGTATTGTTCCTTGTCTTCAGCTGATAGGATAATGCGCAACTGGCGGTACCAATCAATGAAGTTAGGCGCAGTGAGTTTGTGTTTCTCGAAGAAACTCCTGAGTACCGAATTGTTTCCGACATTAGTAGTCATCTACAATTAAAAGTTCAAACAATTACTCCCTCCGTCCCATAATAAGTGTCAACTTTGACTTTTTTTGGTCTTTCTTATTTAACTTTGACCGTAAATATCTTCATTTGTGTTATATAAAAACGGTTGAAAATTTTATTTAATGAAAATGCATTCAAATATCAATCTATACATATATTTTTCATCTAATATTATATAACAAAAATGAAAATATTTATATTCAAAGTTGAATAAGTAAGACCAAAAAAAGTCAAAGTGGACACTTATTATGGGACGGAGGTAGTAGTATTTTCGATAATTACATTTTTAATAGAATTAACTACCCAATTAATTACTAATTAAGACTAAGATCCATCTTGTACTTCCACTCATTACAAAAGGACTGTCCAATATGTAAACAAGTGGGGCAAGAGGTAAGCGACGAGCGTTAATTGCATAACATGAAACTCTTAGACTTTATAAGACCGTTCAAGACACTAGTAAAACGGTAGTAGTGTCATGAGCATGTTTAGTCTCATCTTATGCCTCGGGTCCAGGGTCTGACCGTGCATACTCGAGTTAAGTTAACCAAGCAAGAACATGCAAATATCACACAGGGTCTGACCGTCGTGAAAAATTTGCCATGGGTTTGACAAGGCCCTTAGGACTATCCAGAGAAGCCAAATCAAATGCACGTGTTCTTAGTTAGCTAGCATACACTTAAATTTCGCATAGGGTATAACACATAAATGTGGTAAAACATGTGTACAAAGAAGCATGTAAACAACTTTGTAGCACGATTTTTATAAACTTTTAGTAATGACACTGTAGTGATCTACGATGGTTCACGGTAGCTCCAATCGAACTCGCAAGCAAGCGCAGGACCAGACCAGCGCAAGGCAATAATCGGATATCCTTTAGGTGTGACTATGCGCACCGGCTTATACCCGCCTTATAGTTTGTTCTAGTGGGTGACCCGTATATCCCATGAGTCCATATCGTCCAATTTTTATTTTCATGAAAGCGTGTTTCAATAGTGTTTAGGTCCTTTTATTTTATAAAACACTTTTCCACGTAACACATAACCGGTCACAAAGAGCATGTATTTAGGCGTGTAAAATATTGACCTATTTTAATGTCATGTTTCTCTATAAGTATTTATCCATATTGCATGCAATTAGGTGTTTTGAAAAACATGTAACAATAATGCAATTAGGAAAACAAATACAATAAACATAAGACATTAAATAAACACATAAATCCGAGACCCCGAAGAGTCTTCCCCAAACGAAGAACCATAAGACTCTCATTAGATTTTCATCAAGTACCTAAATCGCCCCATGCATCACATTACGTGATTGTAGCGAGTCTTATAGCCGGATAACACATAAAATAATCATGGCAAAACAATTAACTATTAATTTTTTATTATTATTTTATGTATTCTAATTAACCATTTAATTTTGTTATATGTTTCTAATTAACAATTAATTCTAATAATTACCATCTTGTTATTTTTATAATTAATGACAAGTACACAATTTAATTGTCAAATAAAAATAAAACAAATAACTAAATTAGGTTTCATGCATACGGTTTCGCGTGTTTATTTAAAACGTGTAACCCATAACCACCAAACGAGCATGACTCGTGATGCCATTGTAGGGATTTAATACCTAGTTAACCATGTAACTACGAGTGCGCAGCGTAATGGATCTAGTTTGAGCAATTATGATTAACACGTAATTAATAATAAACAATAAAGTAAACGCGAAAACTAACCTTCGTCCAAAAGCAATGAAACTAAAACGAGTGATAAAATATACCACCTCTACGGTTGCTCACACAAACACGTCAAATGAACACGTCCAGATTGCTAGCCGAACTCCACGTATACCCAAACACCAAGTGTCGAAAAAACCCGATCCGAACCAAAAAAACAAAACAGCCTAAAACTGCTTTGTTGTCCGAGATATAAGCTTTACCCGAGGACCTTTCCCTTTGCTGTACGATATCGGACAACACAGAATCTGACAAAAATCAGTTTCTGTCCGAGAACGATCACGAAGTCAGAAAAACCTTCTTCAAGCTGTTGTACCTTAACAACTTTATAAACCTTCGTTCTAAGCTTTGTTTTAGCTAACTTAGGATTGATTCTAAGTTACTAAACCCCTTAGAACAAATAGAACAAGTGAATATGATGGTGATATGAGATCAAGTGATATAAACCCTAATATTAGGTTTATAGCAATTTGATTATAAGAATGGAAGAGATCAGAGATGGATTGCTGTGTTTTTGTGTTATGTTGGACGTTTATAATGAGTTAGGGTTGATGGTTTATATAACCTTCAAACCCTACTCTTGATAATGCTCAACTTAAGCCTTATCAAGACTATTCCAACTCTTATCACAACTATAATACTTCATTCTTATCCTCTCAATGAACCTAGACACTTTAGAACCTTTCTAGATCCTTCCAAGGCCTGCCAAAACGAATTTAGGACAGCCTAAGAAGGTTGTCTTAGTCGTTCACTACTTGTGGTTTATCATTCAAAGGTTTTCTTTAAACGTGAAGTGAAATTGCACTCTAAGTGTTTAACGTGTGTGTGCCCCCAATAGGCTCACACACCTCTAGCCACATTTGGCTAATCCAACGAGCATGAACTAACAAATTAGACTCTTACTGGGAAGAGAGTTCTTTGTGTAAGTATGGAACAAAGGTTAAAAAAGATTTGAGCTCACAACTCTTCTCACCAACAAGAAAAGTAAACACTCTTAGCCCAACTCATGGGTGAGTATCACCCATGCCAAAGTCATGCACTACTTGTTGTGAAAGTGGGGTTCTTTAATGAACGCGAGTCTCACAAAAATAACTTAATTTATTTATTTTTAATATATTTTATTAATTTGTGAGTGTATAATTGTATTTAGTTATATATATTTTATATAAAGTGTGTATTTTAATAAAAGGTGAGTTTACCACCATCACTACGATTAAAAAGTAACTAGTATAAGTGCAGAGAAAAAACTAAGTTGACGTTGAAATGAAAGTATGTTTATCAACACCCTCTTTTCAGCCATACAAAAATAATTATATGTGTTCTAATATTTTCGTTTTAAAGTAATAGTTATGAATTGACTTTTTAAAGTTTTTTTGTCAACTTTTACCTTAATTTTTTTTGTTACATAATTAGTTTTGTTGTTATATAATATTTGGTATATAATATTTTAAATGAAGACAAAAGTTCTTTATAGAACAGTGTCTAGAAAAAGTACATTTCCTTAAATCCTAGCCCTTCATTTTAAGATATTCTCAACCGTTAGATTAGATTACTTCTTTTTTTCTTCTCCTTCACACAAACTTCATCTAAAACACACACAACCCTAAACACAACCACCAGTCCGCCACCACCACCTTCGACGACACCACCACCTCACGCTCCACGCCAACACCCTCACTGTCATCGCACCCCACCACTGCAGCACTGCCGTAGCAACTCACCGTGGTCATCCAGCACCGATCACACCCCACAGTTGTCATCCACCACTAGTCGCATCATCAGTGGCACCTCATCGTTGTCATGCCTTCGTGAGTTAACGACTATGTATTGTTCTTTCATTGTCTGAGATCAATAAATATTTGGAGAAGATAGTTATTTAAGTGGAACATTGTTGATCTACAACATCAATATCAGTATGATGGTTTCATGTGATGGTCTAAATTTTTTTGGCAATAATTGGCTTGCGCTATGTGGTCAATTTTGATTATGAATAATTCAGCAACAACTGATGGTTAAGTTAGTTGTTCATTAGGTGGTGTTTTAGATGGAAGATTTCGTTTGGGTGGTTGAAGATATGTCAACAGACATATGTTATCATGAGGTATATCAGCCTCAGATATCAAACGCTTCTTGATGATTGTTTAGCTTTTGGTTTCTAGTTTTATCGATGGTTGTTAGCTAGTATGGCATTAGGTGTTCGACAAAATGCTATACTTACAATGTACTATAACTAGTATTCTGTCACGTGTTCGATAAAATGTCGCAATGCAAAAGCTTTGTAATTAATGAAAATTTGTTAAAGTCTATGGAGCCTTATAGGAAATAATAGGATTTGTTCAAATCATCTTGTGTTGTCTTTGAAATAATACGAATTGAACGTGCATATAACTCGTCACATGTGACTCGATGAGAACTATCTATTTGTGTGCAAATCACATGTGATTCGTACGCAAATCACATGAGATTCGTATGCAAATCACATGTGATTCGGCCGAATCACATGTGATGCGAATTGAGTTTTATTTACTATTTACACAGATCACATGTAATTTACACACAAATCACATGTGATTTAACATAATCACATGTAATTCTGCTTGCATTACATGTGATTCAAGCATTTTAGAACCTTAACTTCTTCTAACAAACTCACTTTAGATGAATCACATGTGATTTTATTTGAATCACATGTAATTTTGCTTGAATTACATGTGATTCACTGATAATTACATGTGATTTTGCTTGTTGTCATTCATGTAAAATATAGAAACAAATTGGCTTCTGAATTACATGTGATTTTGTTTGAATCACATGTAATTTTGCTTGAATTACATGTGGTTCGGTGATAATTACATGTGATTCTGTTTTGAATCACATGTAATTCACACAAAATTACATGTAATTTTCATTCAACACTAACTAACCACTTTATTACAAAAATCACATGTAATTCACACATAATTACATGTGATTTGCATTTAACACTAATAAACTATTTTATTACAAAAATTACATGTCATTCACACATAATTACATGTAATTCACACAAAAGTTAACGATTTACAGTGTTAAAAATTCTCGCCAAAAAAATTACACGTAATTTTCGAAAATTACATGTAATTTTTCGAGAATCACATGTAATTTTTTATGCGTAAATTTAAAAAAAAAAGTTTGCCGAAAGTGTATAGAAGTGCCTATCTATAGAAAGATAACTTAATTCCTGTCGCGATGGTATAATTAGTTTTTGGTAACGATTAACGGTTTGAGAGATATTTAATTTTTAAGAAATAGGATGAAAATGAGTTTTTAAATTAAATTTAAAAAGATTAATATAAATCATTAGATGGAACTTGAATGGATGGTTGAGATTGTTTCCTTTCTTTTTTTTTATGCATATTCTATAAGGATCTCACCTCTTTAAATGAATTGAGTTTTAAATTTATTTTTATTACTATAGTTTTTATAAAATATTATATAAACAAACAAAAATATTTAAAAGTAAAAAATGAACACTTTGTTTAGAAAAAAGTTACAACACGCACACTTTCTATTAAGGGTGAGCATCGCGGCAAACCATCGAAAAGAACCCGTCGGGCTGATTTGGCCAAAACAACGGACCGAAGACCGGACTAAATATGTTTTGATCGATTTAATCCGAGGAGGCATAATGATCAATTATACGTAAGACTTGACCAAACTAGACCGAAAACCAAATTTAAAATAAAGCATAGACCGATGACTCGGTCCAATTGGAACAAGTTAATCGAGTCCGTTATGCTCACCCATACTCTATTAAAATTAAGTAAAAATACCACAACAAGAAGATGAGATCTACTTGAAAGAAACATTTTTTAAGCAAACAACAAAATCATAACTTGACCAAAATTAGTAAATTAATTTACAAAGTCTAGTCACTCTACTCACTCCCATTTAAAAAAAGAAAAGAAATCACACACTACTGAAAAAAAGAGGGGCGGGAAACACTCTAATTTTGAAACCTCCGGCAGCCGCTCCCGTCGCACCACCACCCCTCCTCCGGCAGCTTCTCACTCTTGGTTTGTGTAATTTTATCTCATACCCTTTAATTTTTCTATTTGGTTTCAATCTACCATTTTTTAGGGTTCTTATTATTTTTTTACTTATTTGTGTATGTGTTGTTTTATATTGTTGCTATTTATTTGGTAACCGCGTAATGCAGCGACGGATATCCGATGATTATTTTTTTTTGCAATCAAATTGATGTTAAAGTGTAAAACAATTGAATTAAAATAAATAAAATCACTAAAATTGAAAAAAAAACACCAAATATAAATGGATGTTCAATTAAAGAGGATAAAATTTTAGAAAATACGGTGAAATTAAGATCATTAAAAAAATAAATGAATTAAAATATATTTCACTTTATAAATAAATGTGGTTTTTTAATAAGTTGGTAAGAAGTTGTTACAAAAGTTTGTTACAAAGAAATTAATGGTCAAGATTGCATTTTTAGTTTGTAGTTAGGTTTGGATTAAAAATGATCTAATGGCTGGCTGAGATTCGATATGTTAATCTTAATTTTTGGTTTTGAGTTTGGTTTGGAGTTAGGATGTGTATATACCCCTTTTATATAGTTCGTATAGATAACAATTTGCACATAAGCTAAAAACTGTGCGCCAGGTAGGTTGATAAGGTAGCTGCAATTAACAAGTTACTTTTAAAGAATGTATACTTTTTCATATAGTGCTAACAAAATGTAACGTATGTGTATCAGGTGTTTGTTTTTGCTTTTATAAGGGGCTAATTAGCTATATGTAACTAAAAATTAGCTCATTTTAGGGGGTGTTTGTTTATGTTTTATTTGTGGGGTTACGGGCTTATTTCATTTCGTCTTATTTCAAGAATTATATAAGCCAAAATTTCCGAGCTGTGTTGAAGTTTAAGCCAAAATCAAATAAGCTAGAAGCTTGGGCTTATGAGCTTATGTAAAGGGGGTTTAATAAACTCCTTTTTTGTGGCTTATGAGCTTATGTAACTTTCAAGCCTCTTTCCCCACCTTTCTATAATAAGCTAAGCCAAACACTCTACCCTATTATAAGCCATAAGCTAGTAATTATACATAAGCTTAAGCCCAAAAAAAAGCTTACACAATCACCCCTAAATCCAGTTTGTTGCATCAATTGGTATAAATTTTATCCTTTTGTGAATAAGTGTTGTGTTACCTATAAATATCAGTAACTAAAAATGTTTGCAGTTGAAGAAGATGAATCCGAGCTGTTTAGAGTTCGATGAAAACCCGATCCAAGATGGTATCTCTAGAATTAGGTTTGCTCCGACGTCTAACAATCTTCTTATATCTTCATGGGATACTGTGAGTAATCGTTTTAATATATTGAGTTTGTTGTTGTGGTGTGTTTGTGTGGACGTGCAACTTATTATATGTACGAGACGTGTTGATCATGAACTATTTAATGTGCAGAATCTTAAATTGTACAATGTGGATAGATCTAAGCTAGTTTTTGAAGCTTCCGGGGAAGCTGCGCTTTTAGACTGTTGTTTCCAAGGGGAGTCGGTTGCGTTTAGTGCTGGTTCCGATTGTTCTATAACCAGGTTTGTTTTGAGGTTCTGCTGTTTAATTAAGATTGGGTTTAAAAACTAACTTGTACATTTGAAGTCTCAAAATTAATGTGTTCCCGGGTCCTTTTTGAAGACGGGAAAATGCATAGTTTTAATGTCGTGCTGGGTAAATCTTAAATTCGAGGGGTGTTTTAAATTCAACTGAGTTTGATCTTGAAGGTCAGAATTCAAAATCCTAAATGGAAAAGAACGAATTTAGCGGCTGCATCATAACTTTGACATTTACGAGTCAGTAATAATTGCATTACATTATGATATAATTTGGATTCAAGGCGTCTCAGTATCTATATTATGTAGGTTTTATCAATAAATGAATTTGTATCTTCGAATAAGATATGATTGGTCAAAACTTCACATTCTTTCCGCATTTACTTGATCAATAAACAATTATGAATTGCGAACATATGTTTTAGGCGTTAGCTTCCATAGTTTCAGTGCGTAAGTTTTTGTTACACTATATAGTTTAATCCATCACGTGTTCATATTTCTTCATCCCTGATTTAATTTTAACAATATCTTCCGTTGTGCTGACTGCTGAACTGCTGATATTGTGTCATAACACTTCATACGTTTTCATCCTAACTTCTTTGTTCTACAGATGACCCAATCTATGGACTATTTTGTAGGTATGATATGCATTCAGGAATCAGCGATAATTTTGGAAATCATGATGATTTAGCAACCTGTGTTGAATATTCTGATCAAACAGGTAACCCGTTATTAGTTGTTACTTCTAAAAGCCTGTCTATATATAAGTGCCAATTTGGCAATTCAAGATATCTGTATGACAGAATATGGCATTTTCTATTAAATTAAAAGAAATTGGTCTTCATTTATGCAGGTCAAGTCGTTACTGGTGGCTGGGATAAAAAAATCAAGTGTTGGGATTCACGCTCGATGAACACTCTTAGTGGTGCAAATACTGTTAGTGTGGGGGTTGAATCTATGTCCCTGTGTGGGTTTATTGCGATGGTTTCTGTTGGGACGTCTGTGAATATGTATGATTTGCGGAAGTTCAACAGTGCCTTCTATAGCAAATGTGTTGATATCCGAGTCAAGTGTGTTCGGCCATATTTAGATCAAGGTAAGCAATAGTAATTTTTATAGCCATTGTACTACTACACTACTTCCATATTGATGTTTAATATTATTTTTAGTTTCTATTGTATGTTCTGTTGACATACTTTTAGAATTTTATTTTTTTTGGTAAAAGAGTGAATTATATTACCAAACTTGAGATGTTACAACAAATTAGAAAAGGCATTGGACAAGACCCAATCCTTGAACAAAGAAACAGTACATACGCTAATTGTGTTACATATCGAATAACACAGCAAACACACACTCAACATCTCGGATGCAGGATAAATTCAGAAACCGGTGTAGTTTTTGAGTAGTCTAACCATCTAGTCTCCACAACTAGCCAGTATGGCTATGGGAGAGAGCTAGGCAACCATGGAGAAAGCCCTACCCTTGCTACATTTGGTAGCCACAAACACCCTACCCATGACCAAAGGCACCCAACCCTTAATCATGGAGGAGGGAAAAAATTCTGTTCTCGCTGAGATCCACACCTACAGCAATCACTCATAGGTTTAGGAGTTGCTCAGGGACACAATCCCACTTGGCTACATTTCCCCTTCCTCTGCCAGTTTAGTCATCCTCCCAGCATGACTAACTAGACCAGAAGACTGGGCATCACCAAGTTTGCATTCCACCAAAGCAGGAAACCGACGCTATTGTAGCAAGTGAGACCTTTAACTAGTTGCCTACACAATGCACTGCATAATGAACTACCCTTCACTTTACAGTAGGATTAAGGCAATTAGAAAGGTTCTCACTACCAAGGTAAAAGACGCAGAACACTAAATAGCTGCTGCTACATAGATATCCATACCATATCCAGTACCTTCCCCACTCCTTCAAGTAGCAGTCTAAATAGGTTCAAAAGTAAAACCAATATCCATTCTTCTTGGTACATCCCGTAGTTCATAACCAGGACTAATGCCAAACACTCCTTTATACTTTACGTTCAGAAATTTCAACTGGACACCCCATGTCACTTGAGCTCTGAAAGACTTTTTCACTTTGAGACTAAGCAATCTCATTCTAATAAGCTCATATAACACCTCAACAAGTTCGTTAGGAGATCTTTTCTCATTTCTATAGATCTTGTAGTTCAATAAGGTAACACTAGCAGCAAATCCATTTCTTCTGATAATACTATCAATTGAGTTGCCAATGAACAACCGTGGTCATGTGTTCCACAATCCCATCCCAATCAGTATCACATTGTAGAATACCAATCTTCAGAGTAGCCACCCTCGAGTACTCTTTTGAGTAGAGACATGAGAAAAACAGATGATCATGTAAGCCCATCTCTTCGCAGCAAAGAGGACATTAGATCATAAGACCCGCATCCTCTAACTTTATCTTGAGATGCTTGGGGATATTTTGAGAAAACCAAACTATACTCTTCCACTTAACAGGTTCTTCATAGGAACAGAAGTCCTCATAGGCCTGCTAAACAGAGAACTCATTTTCTTTCCCTTTTTTTGCTTTTCCATACCAACACATTCAAAAGCATTACATATTGTTGTTGAGTTAGAGCAGGATACTTCATAGTCCACTCGCTAGGCCACTGGCACACATTATTAACCATAAGATCCTTTACCACCATATTAGCATCAACCCTGCATTGTAGATGTCTCTTTGAGTAATGAAATTTTGTAAGACTCCTATGCTACTCCAATTATCATATACCACAGAAGTCTTAAGCCCATTTTCCACTTTCATAACCAGGAACCGCCTAATTTCACTTCTCAACTTAAGGATATTCTTCCATCCCCAACTATCATTACATTCCTCATTAACCACCCATATACTTCTCCCTTTCAGT
The DNA here is from genome assembly GCA_025667525.1 of Glebionis coronaria. Classification (NCBI taxonomy): domain Eukaryota; kingdom Viridiplantae; phylum Streptophyta; class Magnoliopsida; order Asterales; family Asteraceae; genus Glebionis; species Glebionis coronaria. Next base: position 15,178 of record JANFOE010002925.1, read on the forward strand.
TTTACCACATTCACCCATTTGACCCACAAAGTATCTTCCTTTTAGCAATCTTCCAAAGGTTTTTAGCTATCATGGCCTTGTTCCAAACACCCAAGTTTTTGAGACCCACACCACCCTGACTCTTGGGCCTACATTTGTTTTTCCAAGCTACCTTAGCTATTCCCTTGACACTTCACCTTAATTCCATAAGAACTCTCATACTTTTAGAATCCTTTACTTAATAATCCTTGATTAGCAATTTATATGAAAATCAGATGCTCTTTTGACTTTTGACATACCAGTTCATTGTAAATGAAAAGTTTTAGGTGGACTTATTTATTTATAAATGCAGGATTTGCGGCTGGATCAGTTGAGGGACGTGTGGCATTGAACTATTTTAATCCATCCAACCACGATAATGACGGGTGTGTTAATGCATCTTGCAACTCAACACACCTTTTAATTTATTATTTATGTTCAAAGGTTGATATTTCAATAAGGCTTTAATTAGAATAACATACATATTCCGTATTTGTTGCTCCTGCAGATTTGCTTTCAGATGTCAGCCAAAGGCAAAGGAGAAAAAAAACGATCTTGCAGCTGTGAATGATATTGTTTTTAGTCCATCGTATGTATATCTTTGACTACTAATTTTTATTTTTATTTTCTGATGATTTACCCTGATAATCTTTTGGTACTAGGAATTATGGCATCTTTGTCACTGGTACTAATGACGGTTATGTCACCATATGGAATGCTCAAAGTAAAAGGAGAGTATTTGAGGTATTTGAGCTAAATTTTTTGTAGCATTTACTATAGATTGAGCTCTTAATATGGAAATTTAAAATGATGTTTTTCTTGACTGTGTTGAATAACTTTTATCGGTCAGTGGGATTGTTTCATTGTTTAGATGTGGTTAAAACGGTTTTGATCTTGTAATCCTTTCAGATGCGGCAGCTTGAAAACAGTATTGCTTCCTTATCGTACAACCGTGAAGGGAAATTTCTGGCTATTGCTTCGAGCTACACATACCAAGAAGCAAATGAATTGTTAGTATATCTTCTTGTAGTACCTCTTTCTATAGGCATTACGTTTTCATGTTCTCGACTCTGTCATACACACATGTTCCAACATAATTCTACACTTACTGGTATACAATTACATAAATTAACATTCTTATATGATATGAAAGTTATTCATAGGGGTTGTTTGGTTGTGTTTAGATATGGTTTGATGTATTTGTTTATAAGAGTGTAGGTTTTTTAGGAAGAGGGTCGATACCCATAAAATTTAGATATGCTCTGCCATTTGAAGGGCAGGGTTTAAAATTTTATAGTTCTATACCTATTTCCTTTGCATTCTGTAATTATTGTTGCCTGCGAATCCAAACACCGCCTGATGAGACCATTATGTCACCCTCATCGTCATTGTTCCTTTCAATTATGACTTTGATAACAGTTCTAACAGGGTTGGTGGCTATCTAGCCAATTTAAAGCATATATATTTGCGTTTTAGTGTACTCCTGCTGGATTACTAAAGGGTTGGATAACGGTTCAAAACGGGTTGGGTTAGGTTATTACACATTTTGTCCACGTCTCTCTTGAATTTATAAATGTATTAGATATAATTGCGAAGTCCATACTATCAACATAGTGCTTAGTTTTTCTTTCAATAAACAATTTATTGTAGATTCGAGCATCCAAATGTGGAATGCCCTTTAAATGGGTCAACTAATGTTGAACAGCTTAAAAAAAGTATTTATCCACATACTTTCTTACGTATTGCTTTTATCCTCATTGTGAACTTTTACAGGGAAATACCTCCAAAGATATACTTAGTTGAAATAGATGACCAACAAATAGATTCATTTTCTGCTGGTAGCTCATAATAGGTGGATTATCTACCCAAATGCAAAGGTCAAATTTCAATAATTCCCATCATATTAGTTTTACTCTTTATCAAAGTGTACTCACTATGTATCATTTTTTTGACCACTTCTTTTTTCTGTTGCAGATTATTCGTCATTCACTTGTCAGAAAAGAAGGATCTGCTGTTGTACACTCTTGAGTTCTTAGTTATTGTTGTAGCAGGTTTCAAAGCTTATTAGTAGCATCCAAAGCTGGAACCATGTTATTCTCTAATCCACTAGGCAGTTTGTATTGATTCTTAGCGTTTTTATTGGCAATTGAAATATCCCTTTTGATCATGCTCTGCTGGTTTTATCTGGCTGGTTTGTTGTTGTTATTAGATGTAGCTTGTACTTTCTGTGATACAGATGCAAACAAACTTATAATAGATGGATGTTAAAGTTTGAAGCTGTTAGATTACCACCTTTGCTTTATATTTTCTAGTAACAAGAGACTAATGTACAAATGATTGAAAACACTCATCTTTGTTCATTCTTTGATGAACCTAAGTCCTACAAATATCTGGGATAGGGAGTTGCATCAAAACTCAGTTCTGCTGATCGTATATTGAAGTTTGAGATGTAAGCTCTTTGAGGCTTGCCAAATGCATATGCAACTTAATACAAACACCAACTCGTTTACTCTACTGGTTTTATCAGCAGACTTGATAAAAAAAACTTTCATAAACCTGACAAGAACTGGCTTTCACAACCATATATAAATGAAACTCTCATAGTTAAGGTTTCTTTAAATGAGTTGAGGACTTCATGTATGAAGAACTCGATATCATAATTTATAGTGGACCATACATATTTTTCCGTGTGAAGTACTCCAGTCTCTCCCTAACGCATAAACAAACAACTCAGTTTTTAAGCAACCCTAGTTTCCACCCCCTCTCCAGAGTTGAGCCAAGGGATATGATGGCGGACTTAAAAAGCCACCTACAGATGCCTTATGCCCAACCATATACCTATTTCCATTCCACCTTGCTGTCAAATATCTTCTTGGTAGTTTACGTGTTGTAAAAAAATGCATAAATATAGGTTTTCTACAATTTAAGTTAACTGTATATTAACATAGCGCATCTGAAATTTGTGCAGATTAAGGATGGTTTTGCTAATGGGAAGGAACTTGTTGTGACAGTCATGTCTGCCAGCCCATGGGTGAAAGCAGATCTGCGCGCTCAAGGATATATTGATCCCAAGCCTCCCAAGTAACTTTTAGTGGTCTTCAGGAGTATACTTGCTTGAATTGAGATTGGTGATTATGATTAGCTTTACTATGATGAATTTCATGTGGTTAAGAGCTGATTCCGAACCATATGCTGGAATATAGTGGTGGTTTATGAAGATGTTGGTCTTTGTTGTCTACAAAATTTGTTTTGTTCTAGTTTAAATTGATGAGTTTTAGGCTTGACTTTTTGGCTGTTAGGCGAAGGATTTTGTACACTTAGCATCTCGTTTATTGGAATGTGATTAGAGTGAACTGTGAACTTAAAAGTGACTCTTTAGCTGCAGTTGTTGCCTGCCATACAAATCCCACAAAATTGTATCGTAAACAATGCAGCATAGGTAAGTAATTCTTGCTAGAGATTACATCTGTGTAGTTCATAACATATCTTGTGTATCCATATTCAAATGATTGTTTTAAACAAAACAAAAATTTTAGCAATTACAAACAGAATGAACTCAACAAGTATAAAGCTGTTGGTGAACATCTGCTTCAAAAATACTCAACAATTTGCCTGGTTTTATTACCCTGAGCGAGTCAAATTTAATACAACAACAAAAACATTCTGCATCCAAAAGCCCCCAACTATGTTTATGAATGCTGAATCCATAATGAAGCTCACATGTTATGAAACATAACGGATAACTGTTCCAAGCCAATCTTCAGGGATCTTATCTCTCAGTTTGCCACTTAAGGCGGTCAATGAGTGTTTAGTTGCTGCCTGTAAAGGGAAAAATACTCATCATTGACGTGACTAAAAATTGAAATCAAGGTTTTAATGAATAAATATGGACATGTACCTTTACTATATACACATCAATACCAAGTTTAGCTATCATTGCAGCTTCTGATAATTTGGTCACCATCCCTCCAGTTGTATCATGGGATGCTACACTAATTTCAACTGTTTCATGTAAAATCATAGATTCATCATATCAAATTTATGTTTATTTGTGCCATCAAAACAACAGTACTTTTTATATTCTGGGATATCGTTTATCCTTTTTTTATACAGTAGGTCACAATTTTATCAAACTGAAAGACTAGCACATGTTGAACATCATAAACAAGTACACGCAGCTAAACTTTAATCCGGAATTAGTTATTGGCCAAATTTTATATCATGGGTCTTAATTTCTATTTTTGTCATTACTGATAGGTATCTAAGATATTCACCAACAGTCAAGGACTTCCACAAATATTATATTTTTAGTCAATATAGTACTAACCTTGCTTATCTGTGCCCTCAAACGATGGATTCACAACGGACCAGCTGCCATCTTCACGTACAGCTGTACATGCACCATAAAATCAAGTCAAAAATGATATAACCATCAATTCTGGTATATGATGTCTTGATATAGATAATGTGCTCACCGATCTCCCTAAGGAGTACAGCATTAGGTTCTGCAGGAGGGCGGTCGTATACCCCAAAAACATCTGTCTTCATTGTATAGGAACTTATGACAGCAAAAAACAAGTCAAACACTATTATTAAGCTAATAATGCAGAAAAATAAAGCATGAGCCATGAGGTGTAGAAGAAGGATACGAGGAAAACAACAAATTGAGGCTTTAGATGAGCAGCCAGATGACTTATGATTACATCTCCACTTAATATAGTGCAGCCCTGAAACAAAAACAAAATAAAATAAAAATGATCTTAGATGCTAATCAATTATTGCCATTGGCATAGGAGCCCTCTTGTTATACACTTACTACATACCAGTGACTCATCTAGAACCGCATCACCGTGCAAAACCTAGATTGACAATTATAAAGTCAGACTTACAAACTAATATGTCTTAAAAATTATAAGATATGGTAAGATATCCAAAACATACAGGAACAAAACCGGAGTCGAGGGCCTCGACCACTGTTGACACATCAGCAGAAGCTATCTGTAATAACACAGACTCTCATTATTGTTTCCATGTAAAGGTGCATTGATATTCAAAAAAGGCTGATAAAAGATGGGTATTGAAGTTCATCCTAACATTTCTTTCACGGGTTGACCATCCACATGAAAATGGAGACATTGCAACTGATGGAATACCCTCTGCAATAAAAACGTTAAACATAAGTCCTGAAAAAGATATAGGGTATAAAAATAAGTCTAAATACAATTCAGAAAAATGAGGCCACAACTGAAAACATATTTCGAAGTCAAGCTATAAAATGAGCAGAAAGCTTAGTTTGGCAAGCAAAATCGTACCTCTTGCAAGGGCTCTAACTATTTCAAGATTGAGGGAAGTCACCTATTAATATGAGAAACAGTAGACTAATAAAGTTAGTAGTGAACGAATATTTATATAAATACAATGAAAGTCAAGTATAAAAGAACTGGAGCTTACAGAAATACGAGTAGCAACAAAACCAGCTTTTACAAGAGGTTGACTTAATCCACCTTTATGAACACCGGATTTGCTAGCTTGGAAGTGACCAAAAGAACCTGAGATACAAAAATGATAATTGCAATGGAAAACACTTTTTAAACGAAACATAAGAATATAGTGAATATACTAATTCATTGAGAATGAAAGTAGCAAGACTGTTTATTGACCTGCTCCATGAATAACAACAAAACTGTTGTTGTCTGAAACTTCTTGTTGTTTGAAATCATCAACTCTGTTTAAAGTTTCTGAAATTCCACCTGCTCGTTTGCTCCAATCCATTTCAAGTACCGACTCGGATGAAGATGTTGACATCATTGTTTCGCGCAACTGTGAAGAAACGGTAACAAGATTGTCTTCATTGATCTTTTCAAATTCATTCTTGCATGTAACTGCCGCACCTCCTATAATTAGTTCACACAATACTACCAATCAGTATGTGATCTCGACATATAAAAAGGATACGCAGAGGACTTAGGCATCATGAAACTCGAGTAGAGAAATATATGAGTTGTTGAATGACATCTTAACACTTTCCAACTCAATGTTTCCCACCTTACTAGACAAAACAATTGATCTACTTGTGAAACTCAGACCACAAACACGATACGAATTTAATTAAAAATGTCTTTCTATATTCAAGGCCCACGTCTCTTTTCATTAGTACTGTTTTAGTAATTGTACTATTTGTAAATCTTAGTCATTAGAAGATGATTTGTGTCCCGTTTGGGTCATTGAGTAATCCACAATCATAACATTTGTAAAAACTTTAGCGTTACATATAATACATACTACCATTTTATACACAAAGTAAGCATTTATATATAAAAAAGATCATTCTAAAGCCGTTTTTTTAAGTTCCAAAACAACCCAAACAGAACAAAAGATTAAACAATCTACCAATCATATCAGCTGCAAGTTTGAAGATCATTAAGGATTGATGGACACTAACATATTTTGTGTGAACATAGGGATAGTAGTAACATTACATATAGAGAATAAATGGAAGTAATAAAATTCATCATACTAGATTTATTAACTAATATATGGGCAGATTGATCAAGTTAAAGAATAACATAAGTAAGAGAAAAGGAAAATTGACCAAGTTTGACGATGCAACGAATTGATGTTTGGGGTTTCATTTCAGTTTGTTTTCTCTCCATTCTTCTTCCTCTGTGTGCTTTTTGTCTGTTGCTGTTTGATTTAACTATGTTGTTGGTTTTTGTGAAGCCAAAAAGACTTTAGAAGATGATACATGAATCCCCTTATCTTTCACTTACTTTCATTCTCATCCTTCAAACAAAAATTGTTATATATAGTTTAGGATAAATTACACCTTTGGTCCTCCAAAGTCACTTTAGTTCTTGTGTTTGGTTATTAAAAGTTTAAATCACATCATTCGTTAATACTTCGTGTAATATATATATTTTTTTGTCAAATTGTGCATCATACATCCTTTAGAATGGATGATACAGATATTTATCATTATAAAGTATTTGCATAATCCGTCCTCGAGACTAATAAAATATTTGCACCATTTGTCCTCGGGGATATATGATGGACCATTTAACAACCACAATTATGTATACACGAACTATTAACGAGAGATGTAATTCGAACTTTTGACAAACCACATGAATAAGTTTTGCAGTTTGCTCTAAAACTTAAAAAAATTTCTGTTGATTTTACCATTTTTTTGTCTTTTTCTTGAGTTACACCGTTACATCTTTTTTTCTTTTTTTCTTTCTTTGGTTACACCGTTGGTCTCTAAACGTGTTTTACTGTTATCCTCTTTTTCATTTAATACACGATCATTACCGATGTTGTATTTGTTTTTAAACAAGGATGGCAACCCGCATTCCGTCATGAAGTGCTTAATTTTGTAATGAACCAATAACTCCAATGTTTTTTTTCGTAGATTTTTTTTCACAAATAGTTCTTAGGTTAGCGTTTTATTATGAAGTTAGTCGTTAAAGACTAATATTGCAACATGCATGTAACATGGAGGACCAATTATATAAGATATGTGTTATTAAACTTTAGAAAATGAAAGGTAAGAAAAAACTTTAAAATGTGAAAAGATAGAATAAAAAAATTAACGAATTTTTTTAGTTATAGTAGCTTTTGAGTTGGGCTTATACTTATGTTATATAAGCCACTTATGGTTGATATATCATGAATTCATAAGCATTAAGTAACTGTTTGGTTTAGCTTATATAATTACTATAGTAAAATGACAAATATATATATATATATATATATATATATATATATATATATATATATATATATATATATATATATATATATATATATATATAAAAATATCAAAATAATGTAATTATTAAATAAAGATGTAAAAGTTTTTTTTATATAATATTTTTATATAAGTTTATATTTAGCTGAAATGAATCGAAATATTCTTAATATATAAAAAAACTTATCAGCAGATTCATGTTATTATTTCGAGTTGTGAGACTTGTGGTGATCCCCACAATTATTTCGAGTGCCAAGCCACCGGGCTTCACTGAAAAGGACGTGTATGCTGCCACGGGAAATTACAAAGCGGGAGGTAACCAACTCAAGGTGACCGTAATCTTCTCAGCTATCGTTCCAACATTTATCTTGGACCACCCATTTTTAATCAACTAAACAATTCAAACATTTTCCAAAACAATCAAGATAATTATCAACCAAGAAACCTAAACAATTATTAAAATCAAAACCGCCAATAGCCTTTCGAAAATAACAATCAAGACAACAACTTTAACCAAAACGAAGACCAAACAAACTTTGTGCAACCTCAACCCCCTAACACCCAAAACCCACCTTTACTTCTTCCTCTCCAAAAACAACAATGATGAATTTAAAAATATCTTAATTACAAAATTTAATAATATACAAGCTCTTGGCTATATGACGAATCTCATTAATGATAAGCAACACCGCAACAGGGTGTGCTTCCTAGCAACATTGTCGCTAATCCTCAGTAAAATATTAAAGCTATTATCACACGGAGCAGTATGACTTTTTCTAGACCCTCCATTCCGCTCCCTATTCCTTCCTTTCTTCCTAAGGAGGTGGAACAAGACCCGGAGACTACCACACACCAAGTGTATATCCTAAGTTTAGAAAGTACCGCACATGTCCCATATGTGGTAATTCCTCCAGTCCCATCTTCAAAATGAAAGATACTAGGTAGGATGCCCGCGCTTCGCCGCGGGTGTTTTGATTTTGTTAGTTGCAGCGTATGTAGAATTCATAACTCCCAACTGATTATGCTCAACTTTTCGCCTCCAACAACATACCTGTAGCAAATATTACTTTCGGGTTACATTATATCATTTCAATGTACCAATGTTTAACCAGAGAGTATGTCCGTACCTACAGTTGCTTCTGCAATGGAATAGTCGAGCCCTGCTTTCTAGCTTGTTTGTAAAACGTGGAATGATGAGACAACGACTCCTGATCCTACCGCTTCCATTCACAGATCTACAAAAGAAAATGTCGAATAATATCTTTCAACCGCATAGATTGTGTAAGGGTGACATACATAATATCTCAAAAGGATTTAGTAAGAAAGTAAAATATTTTTTTTTGGATTCTCGTGTTGTTTACCTGGTTTAGTTGCTGCTGCAACAACTATATCTGTAGCCACTATTCGTATTCCCTAAGTTGTGTGTGTTCATGTACTCACCGCTAAGATCCAATAAGTTGAAGATCACAACAGTTTGAGTCCTGTGGAGAACTTCATGAAGATATTGTCCAACTTGGTGTACAGTAATTGAAGCTGTTGGAACAACAACGAAAGAGCTGAAAGTTTCTCGACCAAAAGTTCCCCGCCTCCATTCAAAGCCTCAGTCTGCATAATCACAAAGATTTCATCAAGAAAACGTATAAATAGCCGTTATAATGTTATTTTATCTATATATGTGTAATGAATGAGTAAATGCAAATTATTTTTGTTAAGTTGATTCGATTAACTTTAACTAAACACTTTAAAACAGGGGGACCAGTCCTGCCATTTTGGCAAAATGGTGGGTGCTTATGTTATCTTGACCAAATTTTGACCAAGTCAAAACTTTTCACCCCCTTCCCCGTCTCTACTGTAAACACACACAACATATTTTCTTTCTGCCATTGTTGATACCTTGCGCACCAGTTGATCTTTGTGTCCGTGACTTATCATTTTTTTGCTCATAATCTAGGTATTATATCTTGTTTTATGTGCTCTCATTTAATCCGTTTCATCACCTCTTATCAAAACAGTACCTTTAGATCTTTTCAAGATTTAGGGTTTCGTGTGTTGCTATAGAAATGGAAATTAAGTTGTGGGATTTGTTAAGGATGCATAGATATACATTGGTTTTGCCCAGAATCACTTAAAACATTGCCTAGTTCCTGGATCGAGAATTCAACGTTTAAGATCGGATCCCTGTCACGGATTTCGATGAACATTGCGACACCATCATTGCGATGCCTGTCATTGCGATGAGTCATTCCGATGACTCATTGCGATGGGCTATTGCGATGAGTCATTTCGATGGCTCATTGCGATGGCTCATTGCGATGTGTCATTGTGATGGTTCATTGCGATGGGCTGTTCCGATGGCTCATTGCGATGGCTCATTGCGATGGGACATTACGATGGCACATTGCGATGGCATGTTGCGATGACGCATTCCGATGCGTTATTGCGATGGCTTCGCAGTAGGTATTGCGATGGGTCATATTGCGATGGATTCTCATTTATTCCGATGGAAATGTACTTATTGCGATGTACATAGATATTGCGATAGGACTTTAATTCATTAGGATTACGATGCTTGACTCATTGCGATGGTTTGTTTAAGATTTCGATGGACTTACTATGAATACATTGCGATGGAATTGTTGCTGTTAAACAAAACATTGCGATGGGTTTACACTTTGACATTGCGATGATTTTTTTTGAAAACATTGTGACAAGTTTTAAACAAAACACCGCATGTCCGTTTGACCAAGATTGGACCTCAACCAAAACCAAAACCAACACAACCGAGCCAACTCGGTAATTACCGAGTTGACTCAGTTAACTCACTGAGTCTGACTCACTGCCACCCTTATACCTCCACAACACCATGATCTAATCCTAATCCCTTCGTCTCCTAACCCGTCTAAACATAAAAAAGACTCGAAAAAAGATCTCAGATTCATATTTCCCTTCGTGTGGGGACATGCAAGTGTCGAGATCTTTTAGATCCTATACGAAATTAAAAAATCTTCACAGATCTAATTTAATATTCGAAATCAAATAAGGATTAATAACAATTATGTTATAATCCATTTATTTTGTTTCGTTTTTCAGTCAAAAACCGACATGCAATCTAATCTCTATAATCAATATTCGAATTAAAGAAGGATTTATAACTTTTATGTTTTAATCCATTTTCTTTATTTCGGTCTGTTCAAAAACAAATAACAATCATCACATGCAATCACTTATACACCTACCCGAGATCAACTTAAATTGATCTCGATGCCGTGTCTATTTCGTCAAGGATCAAAGGACACATATGATTAGTGTTCAATTCGTAATGAATCGAAGCTATATTTTCATTGACATTAAACGAGATATGTGATTGAATGGGAGCATATCAGATTCGTTTCTTGGTGATACGAATCTGGTTTTATGATTAATTGAGGATCATGTTTCGTATGATGTGTGAGTTTGATGAGATCATTGTTAAGTGTATTGGAGATGGAGTGATAGGATTGATAGTTTTGGATTATGTAGGCTGAGATTGAGATTGATTAAGATTGATGGAGTTAAGATTAAGGTGTTGAGGAGATGAGATTAAAGAAATGGTGGACGGAGGTTACGATGTGAGAGGTGTAGTGAGAGGATTTTGGGGGCGGAGGTTTTTATGATTAGGGTGTAAGAGAAGCTAATGACCTAATTGTTAGGGTTAGTTACCTTATACCATCCTTTTTCTGCTTTCATGTGGGCCGGTTTCTTACATGGGTTGAACATTCGTACTGGTTAGGTTCCATGTCTTGCTATACTTGGGCTGGTGTGATAATTGTGGGCGTTTGATAATAATTTGAACTTATGGGCCGGACTTTGAGTATTTGCCATGGACGAAAACATTATTTTTGTTGTAATGATAAATTTTTATCATTTATTGAATTTAATGTTTAATTTTTCGGGACTCCATCGAGGCATCGTGACGAGTCAACATGTGACGTGACAAAGTGACGAGACAAATGTGACGAGAATTTATTTTGACGAGACCAAGAAAAATTTTGGTATATTTATAGTGACTACAGATTTTTTTTTGGATCGGGTATTAATTATTTGAAGACGGAGACGAATGTTTCGAAGGCGTGAACTTATTTTATCCTTCAAAGATAACTTGCTCGTGCTTAATCTTAGAATGACGACTTGGTTATCTAGTTTTCGGGATCGGGGTGGATGGTTGATGACTCGGATAACTATCACTTAAAGGGGTTACTTTGTTGTACTCAGTGTCACGCGCATAGTCGACGTGGATAATTTCAAGAGGTGTTGTGCTTATAGACATCTTTAGTGATGCATTGGGTACTTAGAGATTTATCCACCGTCCTTCATTCAACAATTGTGCAAGCTTAAGTCACAAGATCGAAGGATTCTTATTCAGTTTCACGTTTGATGTATCTGGTTCATTCCATCAGTGGTCACTTCAAATTGCCTTCAAGTGGGTTGGTAAAGATGGCCATGGAGAGTTTATGAGTAGAGATTTTCGATCAACAACTGATTCTCACCGAATATAATTAAGCTTATTTGTCACACCCCCAATTTATCAGAGTAAGGCAACGCAATGGGGTGCGACGGTCATGACTATCACAAGACATAGATACAAAGAACGACTATTTAAAAGCCGTTTTAATTTTATTAAAAGCATAAAACTTGTTCGGAAGCGAATTACATAGGATCATAATAAAACATTGTTTCAAAAGACTTTAACATTGATCCAAATATCCATACACTAGCCACGGCCATTTTTATTAAAAATCTCCCATGCATAACCACGTCATTCCTCCGTCTTAATACCTGAGAAAAACATTGCTAAAGTGTCAACACAAAGGTTGGTGAGTTCATAGGTTTAAGTTTAAGTAAGTGTGATGAACCATAAGATTTAATCAAGCAACCGACATATAACCAAACAAGGTTATAATCAAAATAGTATACGTTTGTATTCCTACGCCTAAGCTCGTGACACCGAAGCGTTAACCAACCAACAAGATATAATGAGAGCCCGAGCAAATGCCTATCCCAAAGCATTCGTAACGACTCAAATGTAAGTGTATCTAATTTGGTCACACAACCAACATTAGATAGGGATGTCAGTCCCAATAGATCTATCCATAACATTCGCGCTTACACAAAGTAATTAACGGTTCACGATAGTGGGCTAAAGCATCTAGGGATATCGCTACTTAGACATCATGTAGGCAAACGTATCAGTTTAAGGCACTTATGTTCATCCGTTAAAAACAAGCAATGTTCTCACCCCAAAATAGTTAAAACAATTAAAAGTGGGGCTATGAAACTCACCTCAAAGCAATAGCAAAGATATAATGGCACAAATGTAGGTACGGAGAATCGATAGCTCAAAACAATCTGAAACCTAGATTAAATAAAATATGCATCACTAAATGCGTAGCGGAAAAATGAATGCATTCATGCTTGTCCCTAGTGTGTGCTTGAGTTTATTTAAATAAATTGATAGTTTTTTATCTCTTGCGAGAGTTTAACGTTTTACTAAAAGTATAGTCATTTAGAGCGATATATTTATCAATATTGAGCCTTCCGGTATTGAGACATTTTATTTAGCGGAGTCATTTAATGGGTCCAATATCCCAAATACATTTTATTTTAAAACAAGTTTATAGATTAAGTTTTTAAATTGATTATAATTTTTATATAGTTAAACAAATAAATAATTAAATCTTATAAATAATTATTGATATGTCGCATGTCGGGTTACAAGGGGACAAATCAAATGGAAATGAGAATTGATTTGAAAAGTGTACGTCGCTTTTAGTCTCGGGTAAAAGGGTTGCCCTCGGCATTTTTCAGCACGAATAACAGGCTCATTAATAGCTCACGGAGTAAACCACAAGTACCATTAGATAGCCAGCCAGGTCATCTATAGATCCATGTTTTAAGTTTTATAAACCGAGGTCAGTTGATGGGTTAAAATCATGTTCGAAATAAGGGTCATGCAACTAAGTTTAAAAGTTACGAGTCTAATGGGTCAGTTTCGATCTCATATAAGGTTCTCGATAACGACTTTTGGATCAAACCAAAAGTATGTCTATGTAGAAGGCATGGCGGTCTACAACTTTCGTTGTTTAGCCGTCTCAGCGAAAGCTCGTTTCGAGGGTAAAAAAGGGGTCGCAAAAGGTCCGCTCACTGTACATCAAAGTACTCTATATGCTCACTGCTTTCACTATTTTATTCGGCTAACAGCGACTGTTTTCAAATGGTTGTTTCGAGCTCAATAATCGACCATATTAAGTCATTCTTTTTGTATCTAAGACTTGGTTCTAGTGGCTTCGTCATGAAACTCGAGGCTCACCATATAGTGGCCTCAACGATTCTATATTCGCGTCCAAGGGCGGTTGTTTGGGTCATTTTACTAAATGTCATAATGTGAAATTTGCTTGATCTAAATCAGAGGCATGTAAACCATTCTTTTACTTGTTTACTAGCTATGGTTTCTAAAGTTTCGAGTTGGCTTGAAGCTAGTCACACGTAACATCGTATGACTAGATCGATTGTCTCCACGACCTATTATTCATATGTATAGTCACACGTTCTAGCCTGGTGGTTCTATCTCTCATCTAAGGTTCATGGCTTTATTAAGTGTAGTTTCTGTACTTAAGGTATGTAAGTGTGGTGTTATACTAGTCATACTTAAATGTGTTAATATTTCATTGTGTATATGTAGATCGAACGTTTCTGCTCGTTTAGCTAATCATAGTTGAGGCTTACTGATTTGTATATGCTAACGTACATGCTTACAGTGCTGCGTGTTTTCTGTTCTTATTCGACAATGTAGCTCCTCATTATACACTCAGTTCAAGTTTTATCTTTTTAAAACAGCCTAAGTCTCAAGCACACTAGACCGTGGACGAATGCATTTTAGGTAAAAGAAGGGTAACTAGACTCACAGTGAACTAGAACGCGGTGCGAGCACAACATGATTACAACGAAACCCGTGTTTTATTCCGGCTCCTCAACGAGCCATAGCGGACTCAAAACCAAGCTTCAAAACCCAACTTCCTAACGAACCCGACACCATTTGAAAAACGACTTGAACCTTCATATGATCACTAACGTAAGAGCAAGAAACAAGGTGATATGGCGTTGTGGTTTTGACTCGTCGACCAAGGAAAACAAGGAAAGTGGTGTGTGTATGTGAATGTAGTGATCATGATACTTGTTTTCACTTACTGTAAATAGACAAGCTTAGAAGAACAGAAAGGAGACAAGGTGTGTGTGAGGGGTTACAATGGCTATTTATGAAAATGCTTTCTTTCCTTTTGCTACTACTTTTCGAACATTAGTAGGAGAGAAAAGTAAGACTCTTGTTAAGTGTGTGCAAACAAGGTGAGTTAGGGTAGTATTTATATGTGCGTTTTGGGTGAGTAACTAGTAGTTTGAATGATTTGGTTCAATAGTAACCAATTTAGTTTGTATGGGAAGGATTTAGTAAACGTAAGGTACCACTGGGAAATGTTTGTAGCAGGAAAAACGTGGGTAAGGTACCATTGGGAAATGTTTGTAGCAGGAAAAACGTGGGTAAGGGCAGAGAGGTTGTGGTTTTTGATGTTGGACCTTGGTGAGTTTATTATGGAGGTTGTGGTTGATATAAGGGGAGGTACAAGGTGTTTAACAATAGTAGGATGTACGTAGGTGAGGTGTCATGGTATTGTGAAAAGGAGTATGAAATGTAATATAATGCAAGTTCGTTTTCTCAGTTCTTAACTAATAGAAAGTCCAACCAATATCGGATTTATAATTGTTCTTGGTTGTTTAAGCTTGCTTGGTAATCTATGCTAATTCAAACAACACTATTTAAAAATGAAAAATATTAAACTACTTATACGTAAAACAAGTTGCAAATACCAAATTTTTATTCAAACAAAATTCAATTGACTAAATATAAAACTAGAAGGACTGAAAATGTAATTTCTATGAAAATTAAATGCTTGAAATGTAAACTCTATCAACTATAGGGACTAAAAATGTAAATCTGAAAACTATGAGGATCAACAATGCAAAAACTATAACAAACTAACTAAAAATGCAACAAACCAACAAGTTTCTAACTGAAATCTAACAACTCACAAAGTCCAGGGACTAAACTATAGCAAACCCTAATTACTTGGAAGTTTAGCCAAAAAGTAAACACTGAATGAAATGTAAGGACCAAAGTGCAATTAAGTAAAGTTTTTAACTAAAAACGGGTTACAAGAAACAATAAGCTCGTATGAGCTTATTACTCAACTAAAATCAGTGAAACAACTTGCAAAACATTTCAAATCCAATTTAAGCTATGTGTGTTCAAGGGTTTAAGCTAAAAGTAAGAAATAAGCAAATGAGTGCTTATTGATAAGCTCAAAATAAGCTACAGCTTAAACTAAACAGTCACAACCTGATTTTTGTAATGAAACTGATTAAGCTAATGATTTAAAGAATGGGAAATCAAACCAGAACTATTTTCATCCAGAAATGAGCTAGAAATCTGAAATAAGCTCAAAAGAGCTTATGTTGACCAAGTTTGACCGGATTTTTGGAAAAAGCTCAAATCTTCAAAAATCAATATTCAACACTAACTAACTGGATTAGTGAAAGAAAATCATGACTTTTATGAAGTGGATATTGAGAACTAAGAAAACAGTAACCACTTTATATCAGAGAATGAGCTTTGCTCAGACCTTGACCAAAAAGCTATTTTCTAGCTTAATTCCTAGAACTGTAGAATTTCCTCTTAGAATCTAAAAGTTTATGATATAAGCTAAGTCTGGAAACAAGTTTGGTTGAATTTCATCAAAGATTGAATGAGAAATTAGCAAATGAAACTGGCAAGTTTTCAAGAACAAAACTGAATAAAGGCTAACCCAAACTAATCAAGTGCCATTTGCCTGATTGACTTTATATTTGACTTGCAAATCACTTAAAACTACTTGTTATCAACTAAGGACTAGAAACAAACTCTAAAACACCAATTCTCAATACTTGGAAACTATTTAAGATCTATTCCCAAATACTCCTTTATCTGTTATGATCAAAATTTAACAAAGACTTTTTAAGTACTGGATTGAGCTGATTCAAAAGATATAGCAAACTAGATTCAATAGACTAAATGAAAGGTTTTAGAACTAGATGCAGTCAATTATCACAACAAGAACTACAATAATGGTGCAAGGCTAAAAATGACTGAAATTATGCAATTAACTAGAACAAAATCCAAATCAAATCACAAGAAGGCAGGATTAGGCTACAAACACACTAAGATCAATCAAACTTCAACTACAAGCAGTTATATCATGCAGCCATCAAGATTAACTAGGAAAATGAACATGGCAGTTGACTGTTTAGAGGAACAAAAACAAGAATCTTAAAACCTATTGTAGAAATCCTTTGGGAAGAAGAGGAGCGCTGAGCTCTCTTGCCCTAGTGATAACCACCACCTATCACTAGTATTCAACAAAAATCAACCAACTGATCAACTAGAAACCATCAAATTGCTTAAGAACTCCATTAGAACTAGGCTATGGCTGAATTGTGATCAAACAGCTACAAATCTTCACAAATGTCAGTTATGATCAATGGTTGATCATAACAAACATCAATCAGCAACAATAACACTCAACAGCAACAAGATCAAACTGGAATTTGAAGAACAGAATTTGGCGGGAAAAAGGAATTTGAATTTTATTGAAGGAAAACAGTTACAAAGTTTGTTACAAGCTGTTAACTAACTAACTGACTCAAGAGTTTGTCAGACTCTTGAGTAGTTAGGGGAAAAGTGAAGGAAAAAGGAAAGGAAAGTAAGAACTATGTGTTTTACAAAATTAGGCTACAAGCTACAAATGAAGACTAGTCTAGGTATTTATAGGCAAGAAAGGAGAGTTTGTTGGAGTTGGTGACGCGTCAGAACCAGTAATAACTTGCCACGTGGAAAAATTCTGCATTTGGCACTTGAAGGTATGAACAATGATTTGGGTGTTTTTGATTGAGTGAGTGATATGTTAATTGGATTGCACCGTTGAACTCGTCTCTCCAAAACGATCATCTTTGGTGTTTATATCTTTTTCTAAAATTGCTTCTATCAAAAACGCGATCCTGGCAATTTTTCTTGTTCTTGAAGATGACACGTGGCATTTCCTGGTTGGCTCTCATCTGGTCACACGGATCATTATCCAAAATTGGATAATAGGATTATGGAGTGGCGCTCTCTCATTGGTTGATTTTAAAGGTAATGCGCTTTCACTGTTGAGATCTTGCATTTAATGGAAAACGGCGCTAGTGGCTGACGTGGTGATCCATGTATATTATTTACTTGATTCTCATTGGCCATTCAACACTTCACACGGATTAAACTTCAAATTACTTTCAACAATTGGCAGAACTAGTCCTTGTACTTGGCAGATTCTTGTTTCAAGCTAGGATCTTCATTCCTTTGACATTTTTGGTCCTTTAACTTTGATAACTTGTACAAAATAGTCCTTTGACTGAGTTGACTTCATAGTTGACCAGGTTTGACTTGAATCTTGACTTTTCATTATTTGCACTTCTAGTCCTTCAACTTTCATAACTTGTCAAGATAGGTCCTTGAACTTCAAAGTCTTGTCACTTTTGATCCTCTTTTGTCTTTTTCATCCATTTGAGCTTGATTTTTCCTTGTTTGCTTGGAAATGTATCTTTATACCTACACAAGTGCACACAAACACAAACATACCACATAATACTGTTTTTGCCAAATAATTTGGTATTTTGCTTCATGTTTTAGGGTTATTTGTTGATAAAAGGATATGAGTTTAAGCTCATATCAAATTCCCCTACACTTGAGCATTGCCATGTCCTCATGCAATATTATATTTCAAGGCTTAAAAATTACATTTCCCTCATAATTAATCCTCCTTGGCCATATGAGATGCATCTACACTACTCTAAACTAGATGATGCATGATTTTGAATATTTACAATGCAATGAATCAAAATACAATTCTATCTATATCTTTTTGATTTTTCTTGAAATGGTTTTGATGGAAATAACTCATAAAGAATTCAATGACTTGGATTAGGGCTTGGATACCATGAACATTTATCACCCTCAAGTTTCACTTTCCCATACCAAGCTTATAAATGGGATCATTGCATTCACAAGTAAAAAGTGCATCAACTTATTCATGACAATTAAATGTGGAACCGGTTATTAATTGAGCAAATTGCTTGTGGGCAAATTTGTCATTATTCAAGTGTGAAATATAAGAAGTGTAAAATCCAAAAATAAGGAAGCACGGTTTTAATCCTAAGTAATCTTCTCATCCATTACTTGAAAAACCGCTCACAATTAATATAAGTCCGTTTCAAGAGTAATAAGTCATTCGCCTTATGTGTAAAATCCCCATGTCATGCTTTCATAAGTAACTACACACTCGCTAAGGAAAGAAAAATAAAACTCACGCAATAATTTACATCCGCATCTTTTTGAGATTTTGGATCTTCAACCCCGCAACCCGTCAAGGTAATATTGGATTGGAGCAATCTATTGAATCCCCTCAACCCGTCAAGGTAATATTGGAACTCAATAGTCACTATAATTAACACCACACTGCCCCTCTTGGGAGTCTTGCATTATTTTTTTTTTCTTTTTCTTTTTTTTCTAGCCACTCATTTTTTTTCATAAGCCGCTCTTATTTTTCTTTATTCCTCACAAAGAAAGTAGAAAAGAATAAAAGGAAAAACACCCGCTAAATATGGAGCATGACATAAGTCTAGTACACATAAAACGTGCTAACTTAGAATCTTAAGACGTACTCATATCAACCATAAATGATTAGCCAAAAATGCATAAGAGATTACAAACCAATTAAAACCGTACTTGATTATTTATTAACAATTATATACAAGCGAAGAAAATAGAGGTAAAGAAGAGAAGGGTTTAGCCACAAGTAATTGCCATGAAGTCTATCTAGCCCTTTTACACTTGCTTCAACTCTATCATTTCCCATTCTCCACAAATTTAAAATTTCAAAGAATGAAATTGGTGGAAGCTTAGCCTAATAGACCAATGAAGGACTACATGGTTAAGGATACTAGCTAGAGAGTGCTAAAATAAGCAAACTCGGGTTGAGTCAAAATATCCATGACGGGCCTAATATGTCAAAGAAATCTAAACTTGTTAAAACCATGTTTTATTATATTTTTCTCTTTATATATTTTGATGAAAAACAAAAGAAGAAATATATACAATGCAAATGTGTTATGCAAATGAAAAATGATTAATGCAAAAATTATGAATGCATATTTTTGTTGGCCAAAGTAGATCAAAAATTTGAAAAATGTTGAAAATTCATTTTTATCATGTTAACATGCAAGACAATGACAAGTTCTAGGTAAGGTCACTTCGATAGAAGACCCCCCTACACTTAAGCTAAACATTGTCCTCAATGTTTAAGAGCATGGAAGTATAAAAACCTCCCCTACACTTATGACAATGAATAGACTTTGCTTAACCCAAGTTAAGGAAAGGACTACTATTAGTGAAATCATGTTTAAGCACAAGGTGTCAATGAAAAATCACTAAAGTAACGAAGTGAACCGGATACAAGGGCCTCCTTCATAAGCTCCAAAGCATGAGATGAGTGAACAACCCTACAAACAAGCATGAAGACAAAAGAAGGTCTCCCCTACACTTATCTCCAAATCTATGCCTTTATTTCTAACCTACAACACTCTAAACCTAGTTATACGATGCTTGAGTTAATGAGTCTCTAGCTCGACTCGTCCCTCAATGAATTAATTCATGGGGAAAATGGGGACCTCTTGGACCATTTCAACGGAAATGTCCTCCCCAAAGTAATGGTTAACACGGTGACCATTCACTTTAAAATTTGGACCATCGGGTTGGGACAACTTAAGAGTTCCATATGGAAACACTTGAGCAATAGTGAATGGACCGGACCATCTCGACTTAAGCTTGCCCGCAAAAAGCTTCAATCTTGAGTTAAAGAGGAGAACCGGTTCTCCAACTTTGAACTCACGATTCTTGATCTTAGCATCATGCAATTTCTTAGTCTTTTCCTTGTAAAGCAAAGAATTCTCATAGGCATTGGCTCTCAACTCATCCATCTCATTGATTTGATCTTTCCTATGTGAACCGGCTTGGTTTAAATCAAAGTTAGCCCACTTGAGAGCCCAAGATGCCTTATGTTCTAACTCAAATGGAAGGTGGCACGCTTTTCCATAAACAAGCCTATAAGGAGTACAACCAATTGGTGTCTTAAAAGCCGTCCTAAACGCCCACAAAGCATCATCAAGCTTATCCGACCAAGAAGCTCTATGCTCTCCCACCGTTCTTTCTAAAATTCTCTTTAAACCACGATTTGTGACCTCGGTTTGACCATTAGTTTGAGGGTGATACGCGGTAGAAAGTCTATGATTCACTCCATATTTCTTCATAACTCTCGTGAATTGATCATTACAAAAGTGTGTACCACGATCACTTATGATGGCCCGAGGTACACCAAATCTAGCAAACAATTGTTTCAAGAACTTTACAACCACTCTAGCATCATTAGTAGGTAAGGCTTTAGCCTCCACCCACTTGGACACATAATCCACCGCCACAAGTATATACTTGTTTCCCTTAGAGGATGGAAAAGGTCCCATGAAATCTATTCCCCATACATCAAATATCTCACACTCTTGGATAAAATTTTGTGGCATCTCATCACGTTGTGTAATTTTTCCTTGTCTTTGACAAACATCACAAAATTTCACCATCTCTTGGGCATCCTTGTAAATGGAAGGCCAATAGTAACCCGAATCAAAGACTTTCTTGGCGGTGTAGTTAGGCCCAAAATGTCCACCCGTAGGTCCTTTATGACATGCCTCTAAGATTTTAAATGCCTCGGGCCCATCTACACACCGTCTAATGATTTGGTCCGCACATTGCCTAAAAAGATATGGATCATCCCAAAAGTAATACTTAACTTCCTTAAGAAACTTTTTCTTTTGTTGATAAGTAAGACCCTCAATAAGCACATTGCCCACAAGATAGTTTGCTATATCCGCAAACCAAGGTGTGGCATCCTCTTGGGAAGAGATAGACATGAGCTCCTCTAGTGGAAAGGATTCATTGATTTCTTGATGTGGGAAATCTCCTTGAAAAGGATGCTCAAGTCTACTCAAATGATCCGCCGCTAAATTCTCGGCCCCTTTTTTATCACGAATCTCTATCTTAAACTCTTGAAGCAACAAAACCCATCTCAAAAGCCTAGGCTTAGCATCTTGTTTTGTCATAAGATACTTGAGAGCGGAATGATCCGTATACACTATGGTCTTGGAAAGCACAAGGTATGGTCTAAACTTCTCAAAAGCATATACTATAGCAAGCAACTCTTTTTCCGTGGTAGTGTAATGAAGTTGTGCACCGGTCATGGTTTTACTCGCATAGTGTATAGGTTGAAAATGCTTATTAACTCTTTGTCCTAAGACGGCCCCCACCGCATAATCACTAGCGTCACACATAAGCTCAAAAGGTAATTCCCAATTTGGAGAAACCAAAACGGGAGCCTTAGTCAATTTTTCCTTAAGGGTCTCAAAAGATTCTAAACAAGCTTGGTCAAAAATGAAAGGAGCCTCTTTCTCCAAGAGATGAGTCATCGGTCTAGCTATCTTAGAGAAATCTTGTATAAAGCGCCTATAAAATCCCGCATGACCTAAGAAACTCCTTACACCTTTAACCGAGGTGGGTGGGGGAAGCTTAGCAATCACATCAATTTTAGCTCGATCAACTTCTAATCCTTTATTGGATATCTTGTGTCCTAAAACAATTCCCTCTTTCACCATAAAGTGACATTTCTCCCAATTAAGCACCAAACGTGTTTCCTCACAACGCTTAAGCATTCTCTCAAGATTGGTGAGACAAGAGCTAAAGGAGTTCCCAAATACGGAAAAGTCATCCATAAAAACCTCCATGGTTTGCTCTATCATGTCATGGAAAATCGCCATCATGCACCTTTGAAACGTCCCCGGTGCATTACATAGGCCAAAAGGCATCCTCTTGTAAGCAAATGTACCGTAGGGACAAGTGAATGTGGTCTTTTCTTGATCCTTAGGGTCAATGGGTATTTGAAAATAACCCGAAAAGCCATCAAGAAAACAATAGTACTCATTTCCCGCTAAGCGTTCAAGCATTTGATCCATAAAGGGAAGCGGGAAATGGTCTTTTCTAGTTGCCTCATTGAGTTTTCTATAATCAATGCAAACTCTCCAACCGGTTACAAGTCTCGTGGGAATAAGCTCATTGTTCTCATTAGGCACCACGGTGATTCCACCCTTCTTTGGAACACAATGAACCGGGCTAACCCATGGAGAGTCGGAAATGGGGTAAATCATACCCGCATCTAAGAGTTTAATCACTTCCTTCTTAATAACCTCATGGATTTTTGGGTTAACTCTCCTTTGGTTTTGAATGGCGGGTTTATAATCATCCTCCATAAGGATTTTGTGAGTACAAAAATGTGGATCAATTCCCCTTATGTCGGATATTTTCCATGCTAAGGCTTTCTTGTGTTTCTTAAGGACTTAAATAAGTTGCTCCTTCTCATCCTCTTTCAATTCCTTAGCAATAATCACCGGTAATTGGTCTTTTCCTTCTAAGAAAGCATATTCTAAGTGGGATGGAAGTTCCTTAAGTTCAATGGGAGGTGGACTCTCTATGGAAGGTTTTACTATGGAAGGTTCCTCAATGGTAATCTCTTGTGGAATAGGAGAAGGAATAGGGTCCTCATTGAGCAACTTTTGGATTGTAAGAATATCTTCTTCCCAATTAATGGGAGAATCATCATCACCAAGAAAGTTGGACTCAAATTCCTCCAAAAGGAAATCACTCTCTCCAAAAGGTGTTAAAGAGGGAGCAATTGAGGCCACGGTTTCAACATGGGGTATCTCATCAATAGCATTCTTACAAGCATCATGAAAGTGTTCATTACACACTTCATCTAGCACATCCACAATGTTAATAGTCTCACAAGGTCTAGACTCCTTAACCTCTTTTCTCTCACAAACTTTCCCTAACTTAAACACCACTTTCTCATCCTCTACTCGCATAATTAATTCTCCTTCCGCCACATCTATCAAGGTACGACCCGTTCTCAAAAACGGTCTACCAACAATCAAAGGCACTCTAGGATCCATGTCATAATCGACCACTACAAAGTCGGCCGGAAAGGTAAACTTATCCACACCTACAAACACATCTTCCGCTATACCTACGGGGTGAGCTATGGTTCGGTTGGCTAGTTCAAGAGTCATCCTAGTGGGAGTGAGCTCGGGAAGAGATAGTTGTTTCCAAACCGATAAAGGCATGAGATTTATGCTCGCCCCTAAATCCGCCAAAGCCATGCAATTTTCAACACCGGGAAAATTACAAGGTATCAAGAAGCGCCCCGGATCTCCAAGTTTTGTTGGTAAGGTTTTAAGTAACACCGCGGAACAATTTTCATTAAGTGATGTGTTGGGCAAATCAACCAATTTTTCTTTGTTTGAGAGCAAATCCTTGAACATCTTAGCAAACTTTGGCATATAAGCAAGAGCTTCCGCAAAGGATATGTTGATATTGAGTTGCTTGAACATCCTTAAGAAATTGGAGACTTGTATGTCATCTTTGTTCTTTAACTTGTCCTTTTTCAATCTTGAAGGGTATGGAAGAGTAGGTTTTGGTGTAGGTGGAATAGGTGTTGTGGTGGAAGATTTGTCTTTGTTAGCCTCTTCATTGGGAAGTGTGGAAGGTAAAGGAGAAGTATGAGGTGGTTGAGAAGGTGTGTTTGAGTGAATATGAGCACTTTGAGGAGGTGGAGTAGAAGTAGAAGGCTTATCACAAGTAGGAGCACAAGTGGGTTGAACAAGAGTAGGTTTAGGAGGTGAAGGATCCTTTGTTGTGGTACCACTCCTTGTTGTAATAGCATTAACATTGGCCCTAGGGTTTGTTTGTGTGTTAGAAGGTAAAGCCCCTTGTGGTCTTTGAGTTACCGCCACTAAAACCCTATTGATTTGTTCCTCCATTGTACGTTTCACTTGGTCATTCATTCTCTTCTCAATTTCACGCATTTTCTTGTCAACATACTCTTGAGTCTCTTGCATCCCATATCCTTGAGTTGGATTTTGAGGGTAAGCTTGATTGGGAATAAATGGAAGTGGTTGATTAAATCCTTGTTGTGGTGGATAAAAGGTATTAGCTTGAGGTTGAAATTGATTGGGTGCCTTGTAATTATTTCCTTGGTATGGTTGTCTTTGCCCTTGATTCCTTGCTAAAATTTGAGGAGGATTTTGTGGAATTTGGGTGGGTGGTTGGGGTGGGAAGCCGGGTGGAGTAAGGTAATTTTGGGATTTGTAAGAAAGGTTATTTGGATTGATGTTAGGCTTGAAGTGTTCACGATGTTCCTCTTGGTAAGCATAGCATTCTCCTTGATACCCTTGCACCTTATCACATTGTTCATAAGAGTGGGGGCCTCCACAAGTAACACAAGAAATGGTGATGGCATTCACATTATTTGAGGAATTGTTCAATGACAAGTTCTTAAAAGTTTGAAGCATTTCTTGTTGTACTTGCAAATTCCTCTCACTATCTCTATCCATCCTTTGAAAAATGGCTTCTTGAAACTTGAGGAGTTGGTTGTCACAAGGGATTTGAGAAGTGTTTTGGATAACATGAACCCTTTCTTCAAATGGATTATTTGTTTGAACCATTGCCTTAGTCTCAATAATGTTCAAAGCCTCGTGGTATGTTTTAAAAAGAATACTCCCTCCCGCGGAAGCATTTAGTGAATCTTGGTGGTGAGGTTTAAGGCCATTATAGAAGGTATTGATTTGGTTTAGATCATCCATTCCATGGTTAGGGCATCGCCTCAACAACTCACTATACTCTTCCCAAGCATCACTAAAGGATTGACTAGGTTTTTGTGTAAAGCCCATAATTAAATTCCTCAAAGCCATAGTCTTTTGTGGAGGAAAGAATTTGTTCAAAAACTTAGTGGTAAAATCATCCCATGTGATGATACTATCGGGTGGTTGGGTGTCTAACCAATGCTTAGCACTCCCATCTAAGGAAAATGACACTAACATCAATCTAATGACCTCATGTGGAACCCCATTATGCTTAATGGTATTGCAAAGTGAAAGGAATCTCTTAAGGTGAGCATGGGGATCCTCATTTTGTTTTCCAAAGAAAGGTGATGAAGAAACCATATTGATCATAGATGTATGTAGCTCAAATGTGTTAGCGGGAAAGTCGGGAATCTTAATAGCACTAACATATCCATGAATGTTGGATTGCATACGTTCATACAAAGTACGATTATCAATAGCCATGGCTTCTTGTGGTGGTGACAAAGCACGATTCTCGTGATCGGCTTGGTGGACGGTGGTGGTCTTACTCTTTCTCTTTTTCTTCCTTTTCGGAGGAAGAGGTTGTACACCAATCGGTATTTGTGCACGCCCGCGAGTGAGCATGCAACTCAATACGAGGAATGAGAGAGAAGCTCTCGTGTGACTTTGAAGAGAAATGGATTATCCTCTTCGAGTTTCAATATTAAATATCCACAAGAAAGTAACAATATATGTATTTACTACTTTGGGTGCAAGACCCTCAATGAAGCCTTCCTTCTTAGAATACTCCCAAGTGAACGGGGGGTTAGGTGGCGCGAAGCACTTAAGTACCTATTGACCCTTAGATGGCATTTTATAGCACATCGCCTTTCTATTCACTTAAATGTTCGTATTCTTCGAATTGTTGCTTATTGAGAGTATTTATCTATTCTTGCTTTATTTTGTTTGATCGATACGCGTGTCAAAGACCGGAACGCCCCTCAACACGGTGTATTGCCTCGGCAATACTTATGGAAGATATGTAGATTGATTGTTCTTATACGTATACGTATTTACTTATAATAATATATGGAAAATATTTTTGTATTTATGAGTTTTTTTAAAGGAAAATACTATATGTACATAAAAACCGAGAGAATCCAATAATATATATTTTTGGGTGCAATCTCTTAGGAAAAAGATTGTTTTTTGGATTTTTTAATTTTTTTGGTCAATTCTTTAGGAAAAGAATTGTTTTGTTAATTTTTTAGTTTTTATATATTTTTATATGTTTGATTTTTTATTTGTTTTTGATTTATGATACGTAAAAATAACGTTCACAAAATGAACGGATCCCAAAAGCCAATGAAAACCGTCAATCGATAGTCTCTCGTGTAGTCAAAGAACCGGCAGCGGCGCCATTTGAAATATAATATAATGCAAGTTCATTTTCTCAGTTCTTAACTAATAGAAAGTCCAACCAATATCGGATTTATAATTGTTCTTGGTTGTTTAAGCTTGCTTGGTAATCTATGCTAATTCAAACAACACTATTTAAAAATGAAAAATATTAAACTACTTATACGTAAAACAAGTTGCAAATACCAAATTTTTATTCAAACAAAATTCAATTGACTAAATATAAAACTAGAAGGACTGAAAATGTAATTTCTATGAAAATTAAATGCTTGAAATGTAAACTCTATCAACTATAGGGACTAAAAATGTAAATCTGAAAACTATGAGGATCAACAATGCAAAAACTATAACAAACTAACTAAAAATGCAACAAACCAACAAGTTTCTAACTGAAATCTAACAACTCACAAAGTCCAGGGACTAAACTATAGCAAACCCTAATTACTTGGAAGTTTAGCCAAAAAGTAAACACTGAATGAAATGTAAGGACCAAAGTGCAATTAAGTAAAGTTTTTAACTAAAAACGGGTTACAAGAAACAATAAGCTCGTATGAGCTTATTACTCAACTAAAATAAGTGAAACAACTTGCAAAACATTTCAAATCCAATTTAAGCTATGTGTGTTCAAGGGTTTAAGCTAAAAGTAAGAAATAAGCAAATGAGTGCTTATTGATAAGCTCAAAATAAGCTACAGCTTAAACCAAACAGTCACAACCTGATTTTTGTAATGAAACTGATTAAGCTAATGATTTAAAGAATGGGAAATCAAACCAGAACTATTTTCATCCAGAAATGAGCTAGAAATCTGAAATAAGCTCAAAAGAGCTTATGTTGACCAAGTTTGACCGGATTTTTGGAAAAAGCTCAAATCTTCAAAAATCAATATTCAACACTAACTAACTGGATTAGTGAAAGAAAATCATGACTTTTATGAAGTGGATATTGAGAACTAAGAAAACAGTAACCACTTTATATCAGAGAATGAGCTTTGCTCAGACCTTGACCAAAAAGCTATTTTCTAGCTTAATTCCTAGAACTGTAGAATTTCCTCTTAGAATCTAAAAGTTTATGATATAAGCTAAGTCTGGAAACAAGTTTGGTTGAATTTCATCAAAGATTGAATGAGAAATTAGCAAATGAAACTGGCAAGTTTTCAAGAACAAAACTGAATAAAGGCTAACCCAAACTAATCAAGTGCCATTTGCCTGATTGACTTTATATTTGACTTGCAAATCACTTAAAACTACTTGTTATCAACTAAGGACTAGAAACAAACTCTAAAACACCAATTCTCAATACTTGGAAACTATTTAAGATCTATTCCCAAACACTCCTTTATCTGTTATGATCAAAATTTAACAAAGACTTTTTAAGTACTGGATTGAGCTGATTCAAAAGATATAGCAAACTAGATTCAATAGACTAAATGAAAGGTTTTAGAACTAGATGCAGTCAATTATCACAACAAGAACTACAATAATGGTGCAAGGCTAAAAATGACTGAAATTATGCAATTAACTAGAACAAAATCCAAATCAAATCACAAGAAGGCAGGATTAGGCTACAAACACACTAAGATCAATCAAACTTCAACTACAAGCAGTTATATCATGCAGCCATCAAGATTAACTAGGAAAATGAACATGGCAGTTGACTGTTTAGAGGAACAAAAACAAGAATCTTAAAACCTATTGTAGAAATCCTTTGGGAAGAAGAGGAGCGCTGAGCTCTCTTGCCCTAGTGATAACCACCACCTATCACTAGTATTCAACAAAAATCAACCAACTGATCAACTAGAAACCATCAAATTGCTTAAGAACTCCATTAGAACTAGGCTATGGCTGAATTGTGATCAAACAGCTACAAATCTTCACAAATGTCAGTTATGATCAATGGTTGATCATAACAAACATCAATCAGCAACAATAACACTCAACAGCAACAAGATCAAACTGGAATTTGAAGAACAGAATTTGGCGGGAAAAAGGAATTTGAATTTTATTGAAGGAAAACAGTTACAAAGTTTGTTACAAGCTGTTAACTAACTAACTGACTCAAGAGTTTGTCAGACTCTTGAGTAGTTAGGGGAAAAGTGAAGGAAAAAGGAAAGGAAAGTAAGAACTATGTGTTTTACAAAATTAGGCTACAAGCTACAAATGAAGACTAGTCTAGGTATTTATAGGCAAGAAAGGAGAGTTTGTTGGAGTTGGTGACGTGTCAGAACCAGTAATAACTTGCCACGTGGAAAAATTCTGCATTTGGCACTTGAAGGTATGAACAATGATTTGGGTGTTTTTGATTGAGTGAGTGATATGTTAATTGGATTGCACCGTTGAACTCGTCTCTCCAAAACGATCATCTTTGGTGTTTATATCTTTTTCTAAAATTGCTTCTATCAAAAACGCGATCCTGGCAATTTTTCTTGTTCTTGAAGATGACACGTGGCATTTCCTGGTTGGCTCTCATCTGGTCACACGGATCATTATCCAAAATTGGATAATAGGATTATGGAGTGGCGCTCTCTCATTGGTTGATTTTAAAGGTAATGCGCTTTCACTGTTGAGATCTTGCATTTAATGGAAAACGGCGCTAGTGGCTGACGTGGTGATCCATGTAT